>JAQFZK010000280.1:0-11703 GCA_034695905.1 Fridericia nemoralis | reverse complement strand
ACATTATGGCCACCTTCTCTTTAAAAATACATTGTTGGGCCTCTCTTCCTGACTTTGGACCGACATCCGCATTTTAACTGTAACTACTGAGTATATGTAAAATATCCTACTCATATTATATAACTAGAGAATAAAATTTGACTTTAAAATGCGAGTTGTCATAGTATTTAACTTCCGACAGTCATAAATTTAGTTTGAAAGAATTTTAGTCCTTATTGTGCCTAGCGTCCTTTTTAGTTTTTGAAGGCATAAGCCGCATAACTTGTAAATGTCTAAGCTATCTACTGAATTTTTTCCTTAACGATTTCGTTTTCATCTTTATTTAAATCCATGAACCGATATCAGCCATTCTCAACTAGGCACATGACTTACGGATACCTTTTTTTATAAAAAATCTACAAAATATTTCTAGAAGTTGCGGTAGTTTATTTTTCAAATGTGCAAGCCGACTCAGGACAGATATTTAGTTGTACCAGTACTGAATTGTTTTGATACACGTTATTTGTAAATTTATATAGGAACACATGGCGATGATGATTCAGATTTAATTATTTAAAAAGCTCTGATTGGTAAATGATAAATAAAAAGCAAACTTTTTAATAATAATAAAATTATATATATAGCACTAAACAGTCATTACAATATTTTAACTTTTTAGTTTAGTTGACATAATTTACTTAATTTGTGTTATTAAAAAAGTAACAAAATAACAGTAAATTTTACAATTTTGCAAATTTTAAAAAGGCTAAATGCTTGAAAATGTAATTCAATTATTGAAAAAGGTTACGTAACGTTACAATTTTTATGTACTTAAAACTGGTAAGTGGTTTCGAAAATCTCAAATTTGTTGATTACAATTGTGTTACCTTTAGATGACACATCAAATGCGAATCAGCTGATTGTTTTCATGTAAACATTCAGCTGTTGTAGATGGGTTTCAAAAAACGAAAAACGATACAACACTTCTGAATTGGGCGCATTTGAAAACCTAAATAAATTTGAATAACCCAACTCGGCGCCTACAATTATGACGACAGGACACAAATGGCGAAATAAACAAATGCTTCATACATATTGTAGATACATACATACAAACTATAGATACATACATGTATACTGTAGATGCATATATTCATACTGTAGATATACACATACGTACTGTAAATAAATAGGTTCATAATCATAATCTGATAGGTTCATAAATAGATACATAAATACATATTGTAGATACATACATACATACTGTAAATACATATATAAGTACTGTAGATATATACATACATACTGTATATACATATATAAGTACTGTATATATATATATATATATATATATATGCTGTAGATGCATACATACTTTCTGTAGATGCATACATACTTTCTGTAGATACATGCATACGTACTGTAGATACATACTACATATATACCTACTATATATACACAAATGCATGCTGCAGATACATACATACAGACATACAATTAGTAAGGTTTGTAATATTATCGAAGTATCTGTGCAATTTCGTAAAACTTTGCGTACAATTCGTTTCCTGAATTGCCTGTAATTTGTGTAAGGCTTAGATACAGCAGCTGTGTAAACACATGCAGCACGTGCACAACTATCACTGTGGGATGACTTTCGGTTACCTAATTGCATCGTTTATGTGATTGCGAAACTGCTGTTGCGTACCGTCTACAAATAATTGTTACGAAAGTGTTACAGATAGGAAATACAAATCAACAAAACTTAATAAGAATTTATTGGGTTCTAATTCATTTCGTTCGAAAATTAATTGAATCCTATGTTATTTACGTTATATAGTTAGTTAATGAGCTGCCTTCACTTTGATGAATGGCTGCACGTTTGGTCGCTCTTTTGCACCAGTTTTTGTGTTCATGGTTTTATAACAAATATTGTCTAGAGGCGTTTAGCAGAAAGAGTTTGTTATCTTAGTAATCTGTTTACATTATCGTATAAAAATACTTTGACTATACAAAGGCAGTTTACTTTTTTAGTTTTACTTTCTTTGAATGTTCAAACTTTCACGTATAGTTTAATACGCGAATACATAAAAATTTGTATATATATATATGCATTTATATATAATGTTGTGTACATATATACAGCATATATATATATATATATGTATATATATATATACTGGATATATATACAGTAGCACCGGCGCCACTTCGCGAGTGGGGGGGGGGGTAATAAGGACAATGCGGACGTCCACAAAGTAAACATGCTTAAGGTGCAAACATTGAAAGAAATGGGGAAAATGGGAAAAAGTAGAAAAAAGTTCTGAAATTCTATATTTGAAAGTAAAGAAAACTAATTTTCATGCAAGTTGAACACGGGATGCAAATGGGGATGGGGTTCAGCTCACAGCGGATAAATTGGGACAAGGGGGAGGATCAAACTTAGCAATTTTTGCGGACATCTTTTATGGATGGCCCCTAAGGAAATAGTTATATATTTAAATATGAGTGTAACTCATATTTACACCCATACTCTTGTGTTTAGAATATTGGTCTCATTTATTAATAAGAGCTTTCTGGTTTCTAGTTTAACAACTATTATCTCTAAATTATAAAATATTTACATTAATGTAAGGAGATAATTTGTATTCACATCGGATAATTCTATGTTATTTTATTTGAAAATTAATTTATTCTAAAATCCAAAATTCAGTTTAGGACGTTATGCTAAAATTAATTCCGAAAATCAGGTATCCTGTATTATATTTTCTTAGTACCGTATCGATGTTAATAATACGGCAGTGATTGCTTATCAACGTCAACGTAACGATCAAGCTTGAGTTTTTTATTAAACGTTTGAAAAGTCATCAAAAATCGTGAAAATACACCAGTGTTTCCGGCGTGTAACCAATATCCTCGCCTCCGCTACAGCTCTGCTGCACCATGACTCTCGGCGAGCCAGCTTGTGTAACTCGAGATTTGACACGATGATTACCCAGCAGTCATCCTAATGAACTGTGGCTCAGTGAGACCTAGAACGATCGTCGCTGATCCCACAACGTTAAACGTGATATAATAAGAGATTTATGTCGTGCTTCGAGTGCACATTTAACGTTAATTTATTCGTTAATAGGAAAACTCAAAAAGATAAATGAAAACCTATGAAGGAGCCTCAGAGCAACAGATGGCAGCAAAAGCGTCAGCTTAGAGATGCAGCTAGACGAATAGAGGATATGACAGTTTTCCATTCAGTTTTTCTAATTTCGAAAAGAAAATATAAATAATAACAATTAAATTTGTTCAAAAGTTGAGTCAACTTTACGTTATAATATCTTTTTATGAATCATTTTAATACAATGTATACTAATTTTGTTGCAACTTGTATAAAACATTAAAAATAATGTTGCTATACAGCATACAAATATGAAGTTACTTTTAAGATGACCTAATAAACATTGTAATAAAGTTTTACTTATATTAATTTAGTATCAAATTGTATTATATTATAAGAATAATGATAATACTTCTGCAAGTAGCTAAATTGAGGTAATACTTATATTAATTTGACAATTTGTTGCAGAGAGCCTTCTTTATTAGCTGCTACTCATACCAATACTATGCTACACATATTCATACTCATACTCATGCTATGTCATAACGTTATGACTCCTAATAAACTTAACTTTTTCTTTTAGATGCCTTATACAGCTGCAATGCTAACTTGCAATAAACAACTACTGATATTATTGTTTACAGATAAGACAGAGTACACTACTTCAAACACAGCACTGACAAGTTACAATCGCACGTGTCACTCATTGGATACAGCAGGTGCAGGATACAATTCTACTGAACGTCATCACATCAAAGACAGACGAAGTTCAACGGAAATGAATTATCATGTTGAAAGTAATCATTCTAAGTTGAAAGAAACATTTATGTATAATAAAAACGAGTTGTCTGACAGGCTAAAAAAGTTAAGATACTCTCGACAAATTATGCCAACGTTAGACAACGAAAATTGGTTGATCTGGAATAAGTATATTAATAGTGAATTGCATTCGGAAAATAGTCTTGCAGTAATTGAAAACAGTTACAGTTGGAACGTTTTACAATCGAAAATGAATCAGAAAAATTCAGAATACAACAAAAAAAATTTCCCGTGCAATTTTAATACAAGTGAAGAAGTAAAAAATATCAGTCTGTCTTCACATCTTTACAACAAGGGATATCTATCGACGGGAAACTCTCAAATTAAAGAATCGAACACGGATCAGTTTCGTGAACGTTTCCTAGAACAGAACTCTGAGAATATAAACAGATTTCGATGTAGCTCATGCAACAAGGTTTACTCAACTCCAAATGGACTTCACAAACATCAAACTCTTCATTGTTTTGCGTCGTCAACACAAAGACTGTCGTTCAATTGTCATCTCTGTGACGTTTCCAAAGCGTACACTTCCCGTGGCGCCCTTCAGATGCACATGCGCACTCACACTTTGCCCTGCCACTGTCAGGTGTGCGGGAAGTCGTTTTCTCGACCTTGGCTTCTTCAAGGTCACATGAGGACGCACACTGGAGAGCGTCCGTACGCATGCGCACTGTGTTCGCGCGCATTCGCCGACAAGTCGAACCTGCGCGCGCATGCGCAGACGCACAGTGACGTCAAGAAGTACCGTTGTGAGAAGTGTGGCAGGAGCTTTTCTCGCGCATCGCTGTTCGCAAGGCACTCCCAGTTTCATGAAAATAACTCTCTGTGATGCGATTCTGCGTAGAGTTTGTTTGGAGCTCGCTAGATTTATTGACATTAGTGAACGCCACAACAATCTTTCATCATTGATTTCAACTTCTGGCGAACAGTACTGTATGCTACTCATATCAGTCAAGTCCATTCACCCACAAATGGCGGGACTGCACGTAAATACTGTCGATGGCCCGGGCGGTATTGAATTGAGCAGAATAGACAGGCGATAATTGGCTCAGAGGAGCTTAATTATCGAAATATTTTTACATTGCGTAGGCTGTAAAAACCAAGGGAAGATCAGAAAAAATCGCATTGCACCTGTAAGATGGGGGGGGGGGGGGTTAATTTGTATTGCCTAAAATTAAAACATATAAAATATAGAAGTGACTTATTTTCCAGAACTGAAACTGAATGCCAATTTCTGGCTTAGATCACTGCAGGCGGCAGTGAACCAATCTATTTTAACGAACAAGAACAAGACAGAATTTAATGCGAAAAATTCGTTAAGGCAATTTACTTGATGTAGCAATTTTTTTTTATTTGTGACATACGTATTTTATTGATCTTGAACAATTGTCTGATGTTTAATTAAACAGACATGAATTGAATACAAGTCGTTCCTTACCCTACTCAAACCATAAAAGCGCCAGCAGAACAGTCTAAATAACAGTTTAATGGTTATTACCAAGAAATGAGTGTACTTAAAATGATGAAAGTATTATGGCTTCAAGAAATTTACAAGTAATATATTGTCAATCGTTACAATATACTAATAATTTGTTTCTGGTTCCAATCAAATTGAAAATGGTTAAGAATAAGACTGCCGTCACTTGATAGACCGCAGCGTGTCCTGAAAACAGTATCCTGTGCACTGTGTAGGCCTACTCGTGCTTAACATTCTGTGCAATATACATTTACTTAAATCTTTCAATTATGGTACTATTCGTAGTTTACTTCATGGTTTTTTGATCAGTTATAAATTTAGAAGAAAAAGCTAAGCTAAATGTTGAGAAACTTAAATATCGAGTTAGTGATAATACGACAAATTATATTAATTACTTGCTGCATTCACTGCAGTTCGTGGTGCATGGAGTCGACATTGCCAACTTAACGACATTATTATAACTATGAAGCTGAACTGAAATAAAACAAGTGAAAATATTTATTTATTAATATAATTTCCTTATATGCTAATGAGTAAACAAATGTTCGTGTGTCACCGAAAGTCCGTTAGGCTCCCAACAATTTCCCGTGTTCATTAAAATCTAACCAATAGAAAGAGAACTTTCGGGTCAATCAACCAATCAAACACAGCGATTCGACAACAACAATAGCTTTCAGTTATGCCAGTTTCAATTTCATTTGTCTACTAATCGAACATTTACAAATTTTCACTCGCCTAACGGACCATTAACACACTAGGCCTACGCCTAACGGGCTAGCTAGCCAGCTAGGCCCACGCCTACAGACCAAACAGCCCACTGTCAGCAACGATTAATTATTATTTCTATAACCCGGCATGTTTTGACGGGTTACAGCTAGTTTTAAAATAATTAACAAATTATATATATATTTTGTTTAAAACTGTTGCAATGCAATAGTCGGATTAATAAAATCTCGCTTCAATGAAATGCCGTAATTTTGAAAGCTTAGTAATTACTAACTTCCGGCATTCTGACTTGTTTTTCAAATGTGACAATTATACAATGATACCATATAAATTTGAAACTCAACAAAATCTGGCAACACTGAATTACACATTTATAATTATAACTAAACACCTAAAATCTTACCTCAGACAATCAATTGTACAGCCTAATATTTCACAAAAAAGAGCAGTAAATGGATAAGCAAATGGATAAAGTAAGCCTGTGATGGTAGAACCAACCAACAGTCGTGAAGTTCTGAATGCAGGCCGTCAAGTCAATCGGTGCATGGTTGCTCTTCTTGAACTCCATACCAATGAACCACTCGGTAATCCTCGCCGCCGGTGGCAGCTCTCTGAAACGATACGTTCAAATCATAACTAACTGTGCTATCACATAACTAAGTCTCACTATAATCATAAATATAATCATAATTAACTGTGAATTTACACATTCAAATCATATCTAAATGTGTGCTGTTTAATTTAAAAACAAACAATTTATTCTATTCAAAGAAGCAAGCAATTAAGTAATTAACATTAAAATACACTATTTCATTAAACAGATATGACCTCGAAAACAAAATTGAATCAACGACAATAACTGAATGCAATCCTATTTAATTGAAAGCACATAACCTGCACGTATATGTTAATTACATATATATACCACTACACTTTGGAAGACGGTAAAAGATACTGCAGTTAGTAATTACAATGAAACCAATAGCTAACACTGAAATGCATAATCTCTAACCTCGATGTTCTGTCATCCATGCCTGGAAAACTCATCGGATTGACGTGGGCCAGTGTGACAGAGCTGTGCACGTCCAGGTTTCCGATCAGAAAACGAATCTTCGACTCCACCAGTCCATCCCTAAGAAAATAACTAAGCGTAAAATTGAAGAGAGGAGTTGTTCTAACACTAATTACATTATAATTGAAAAAATCTATTGTTTTACTGCTATTATACAATAACAGCTCTAAATGACAAACTATAATTCTTTTTACAAATAGAATTAATTTTCTCATTTTTACATCTGTCAATGTCTTTAAGCAGTTTAGCAGTTACTACAATTTTATTTTTTAAAGAAAAAATAAAGTTCTTTAAAATAGTGTATGCACTTACAGCCAATTAACTTTCTGCAAAAGCAAAATTTGACTGATTTCAAATTATGTTCAAAGTTACTTTAAATTAAACTATTTTAAAATAATTAATTTAAATTGTTTATAGTGGAGTCCTGGGAAGTATAAACAAAGCGGCGCATTATGTTTATGCCCTGCGTACAACGCCCTACGATCAAAGCATTCGTTCCATCTATAAAAAGTGTCTGAAAACCATTGAGAGGAAAAAATGTGTCAATGTGCTAAAAATATCTTGTTTTCTTTCATACAAAAATTGCTATCAACTAAAGAATCGTCTATATTTCACAATATATGTACATATGCATTAATTGTTTAATGCAAATAAGTAACTGATTAAAAATGAATAAATAACGTTAAATTAATTATCCGATATGTTCAATTAATTTGTGGAACACATCGGAAGGGAGGAGATAAGACACTCATGAACCGATGAATCTATGTTTTTATCGCAGGTTTTTTTGCTCCAGTAGGACTCTACTACAGCATTACTATCGATCACTATCGACGTTCAATATGCTTTGATTAGCATATCTAATAATAATTAGTCAACGACTCAACACTTCACTTTCAAATAAAGAATGAACCAAACATTATATACTGCCGCTAGTGCAGCATATATTTCTACAGACCATTTCAGCTGATCTTGGCGACTTGGAGCTGTAGTTCTCAGCACGAGGTAGTGCCTAGTAGAAAACAACAAAATCAATGCTCATTCAGCTAAGCGTCAGTTTTATCATCTTACGTAATAAAACAACCATCAATATTATTTTTAAATCCGACTTATCTCTAAAACATTTTCATTAGTTAATGTTAAGTATCCATATCCCTCTATAAAACAAGAACAGAACCAATTAGCTTCAAAACTTTAACACAGTCGGCTATTGTTTGCGTAGCTACAAACTACAACTGACACAGAACAAAATACAACAGGACAGAACAGTACAGAACAGTACAGAACAGTACAGAACAGTACAGAACAGTACAGAACAGTACAGAACAGTACAGAACAGTGCAGAACAGTACAGAACAGTACAGAACAGTACAGAACAGTACAGAACAGTACAGAACAATACTTATTCTTTACCTGTACTTGGTAAAGAAGTCAAGCGGTGCAAAAAGATGATCCCATTCTTCTGCTCCAGCCAGAATTTTCTCCACTGCAGAACGTCCTACAATTATCAACTAATTCCGTTACGAATAATCAATTTGATTATTACCAACAATAATCTACCATAATGTAAAACGTTATATAAACAACTAACAGACCGATATACATCCCTACAGTAGTATATGGTCTATAGGGATATATTGATACAAATTACTACAATAACGAATCAAATCAAAATTACAAAAGAAATCAAATCATATTATACAAATTATTAAGTTATTCAAACAAATACAAATAACTTCACAGATCTAAATATGAGCATAAATGCTATCTACTCATAAAATGACACATTGATCTGCAATTAAATATATATTAACATTATCTACATAATATAAGTGATACATACAAAATTAAGTTGAAATAGCCGCACAAAAAAAGAATGCGTACAATAAAATAGTAATAGAACATACAATTCAGAGGTAAAACACTATAGACAGATCTGATATAAATACCTTAAAGACCAGAAAGAAGCACCCACAAGAACCCCTTTAAGTACCTAAAACTGACAATTCGACATATAACAAAAACACAACACGGTTCAAACCGTTCTGAAGCTCTCGCACGATGATCTGTCGACTAGACTTGGTGACGTTGAACGTCGACGTCTGCTGTGGGTAGACGGGAGTGATGATGGGCATCAGATGCTCTCCGTAGTAACCGTCCGTCTGCACAACACACAACACAACAAAACATCAGCACGTCTACACTTCAACACAAACATACCGACACACTTGCACATTGTATGAGCATAAACAAACACTAATACACGCAAACATTGACACAAATACACATAAACAAATGCAGACATACGTACACATACACACTGACACATGTACACACCCGCAAACATACACATACACAAACATTGACACACATACACACAAACATTGACACATGCAGACATACACAAACACTAACACACGTACACTTACGCAAACATTGAAACATCTGCACATACACTAACATTAATGCACGCTCAAATGCGTAGTTACAGTCACATTTGCAATACAAATACAGACACACGTATACACAAAAAGTGACAAACATACACATACACAACACTGACACACTAACACATAATGTACACATACACAAACGAATAATATCATATTCGAATTATATCATTGTTGGAATAAGTTTCAACAAAATATATAATCATTCTAAATTAATATGCTATTCCATACAAAGCATTCAGCAACAAACAAATTCAATATTCCTAATCTAACAAGCAAGATTTCTACAAAAAGTTATCAACAACATAATGCTGAATCTTAGAAGCTTTACCTAATATAGTACTCAACGAATATTTCTTCACAGTCTGCGTTTTAAAGTACTACTGCCAGTAAAGCTAAATCAACTACTAATCAGCTAACTACATATCCAAAAAACCTTGTACTTACATTAGTATTAGTACAATATTATTGATGTTCTCTAATTAATTATACACCATATACAAATCATCTTTTGACTTACTAAAACATTTTAATCATAAAAATCTTAAATAACATACACAAGCCCCACGTTTTTCTATACACTGATATAACTAACCAATAGCAATACCACCAACTAGTGTCAATCTCCGAGATGCTTACATTTTGAATCCAGACAGGAAAGCTGAATGGATTTCTCTCGATCATTGGCTTCAGATGAACTGGCTCAGGCCATTTCCTGCACAGCAGTTTGAACACAACTTAACAAACAGGAAACTTAGTGCAAGTGTGATCAAAAGATATGTATTGCGAATGGGATCTTTTGACATTTTATTTTTAGAATTTTAAAAGTTATTCTAGGATAACAGAAAAACCATACGCCTACCAGTTTGTAGTTATATCCTAATTTGACAAATGTATTTATAACTTGAAATATTATAAAACAAGACTTTGCCTACAATCATCACAATAAATTATTACTATAATAATAATAATAATAATAAAATCTAACATCAAATTCCCATAGCTGAATTAATAATGTGTATAAAAATACATATTAACAGTTACAGAATTTAAATTTACTTTAAAAAATTCAAATCAAAATTTACTTTTAAAAATTCAAATCAAATCATTTACAGTTTTATTGTACGGTAAGTATAATAAGCTTACAATATCAATGTACTAAATAGTTCAATAAAGTGACATACTGACCAGTTTGAGAACAAGTTGAAGAACTGGTAGATGACAAGTTGTGGAGGAGAGTCGGGGTTGAGCTGACAGGACCTGGCGACCAGCATCGCCCACGACACGCCACCGAGGAAACCAACCGTGTTCGAGTAGATACCCTTTCCTGCACCGCACAACATAGCAACGCTGATTAGACAATAAAGTAATGCACCAATCCGTGTAAAAGCTAGGTGCTGTGGAATCTTCTATGTAAAAGGTAGCCAGGACGCTGATCCCCCCTCAGCCTTGCAACTTGATGCTAACCTAGTTGTTCGAAAAATTCATGTACATCGTAACAAACAAACAATATTTTACAAAAAGCAACATCCCACAGTAAGAATCAGAAAACTGAACCATTATCATTTGAAATACTCAAGTAATTATTTGCACCCATCCTAGTCATTATTTGCATCCATCCTAGTCATAATTTGCACCCATCCTAGTCATAATTTGCACCCATCCTAGTTATTATTTGCACCCATCCTAGTCATTATTGGCACCCATCTTAGTCATAATTTGCACCCATCCTAGTCATAATTTGCACCCATCCTAGTCATTATTTGCACCCATCCTAGTCATTATTTGCATCCATCCTAGTCATTATTTGCACCCATCTTAGTCATAATTTGCACCCATCCTAGTCATAATTTGCACCCATCCTAGTCATTATGTGCATCCATTCTAGTCATTATTTGCACCCATCCTAGTCATTATTTGCACCCATCCTAGTCATTATTTGCACCCATCCTAGTCATTATTTGCACCCATCCTAGTCATTATTTGCACCCATCCTAGTCATTATTTGCACCCATCCTAGTCATTATTTGCACCCATCCTAGTCATTATTTGCACCCATCCTAGTCATTAT
>JAQFZK010000279.1:0-11705 GCA_034695905.1 Fridericia nemoralis | reverse complement strand
GCATATGGTCAGTCTCTAGTCTGACTCTGCGTACAAAGCCACGACTTTATTCCACGTTGGTTGTGCCTGTACTCCTATACGCCTCGGAGATCTGGACCATGACAATGGCCAACCTAAGTCATCTGCAGAGCTTCCACATGGGCTGTCAACGGTGAATCATAGGGGTGCATAGGGGTGTAGATGATTGAACATGTATAGTCTTGTGCACATTCAGTACATTGTGAAATATTCTCATTCACATGTATCGAATGATTTTCTTTTTGAATTAAATTTGCTTTGAGACTTAAAGTTTCAGATTTATATATTTTAAACTGTTGTTATTCGTGCTTTTGTTTTTAATGTTATTCTTGCTCTTCTAAGCCCATGTTCGGAAAGTCGGTCATTCGCTTTTTTTTAGCAGTCAGGCGCTTTTTTCTGTCCATAAAGTCCATCGAACCGTTTAAAGAAACCAATTGCAGAAAAGTTGGTTTTACTGTAGGAAAAAATTAAAGCGTTCGACTGTATCCATTATGATGCAATCTACCATTCAGATCGACCGTCATGGCGGGTTGTTTAGCAGACGCGTTACCAGTGGTTGTCAATCGTAATGGGTTTGACGATAATTTTGTGTCTTAAAAGTCGACGTTTGTTTTCTTATTGTAATATTGTAGTCATAATTTTAATATTCATGAAGAACAACATGAAGTTGGACAACATTCGATCGACCCCACTGATTCAATAAAAGAACAACAGTTCCTAAGATATTTTATTATTTATAACAAACATTCTTGCTATTGTTTTAGAACTCCGTGAATTCTGAAAGTACTATTATTAGTTGTAACATTCATGTGATTTTAATTTATTTCAGTTGACACCTGATACAACAAGCATAAAGTTTGCCGACTTCAAACAGTCTGGAGTTTCACTACGCAGTCAAAGGGTAAAGTTATGTTGTTCTTAAACGCCTGACTTCGATTTCAGTTTTCAGCACGCCAATATGTGTAATGCTGAAAATACACAAGGAATGTTCTTGAAATGAATCTTCCATGAATACATTTACAGCATCTATTCACAGAATATATTCACGAGTATTCACGCTGAATTACACGATCAATATATTCGCAGAATATATTGGTTTGTGTGCCCTCTTCTTGTCAGTCAATTTGATTTACAGCTGAGCACTGCTAATCCTTCATAGCATGCTTTGAACATTTAGCGTAATCATACAGACTCCATTGGTAGGCTTATAATCTAGGTCAAACATTCATCAGTATTCTGGCTCATATTGTCGTCGACATCAATATCATGGTATATTTTGTGCGTCCTATCACCCACACTCTTCAATATGTACACATCTGACCTTCCATCACCTCCACCAAACACCACCATAACAACATATGATGACGACATGAATCCTGCAGCCTCTCATGCAAATTACCAAAAAGCCAAAATACTACTCCAACTCTACCTAGGCTGTATCCTTAACTGGACTCAAACCAACAATCTAATACAGAACCCTGGCAAATTTACAGCTACTCTCTTCGCATCCAACAAATCTGAGTATAATACCATATTGAAACCTTATCATTAACACTACTGTCAAAACACACAAAATTCTTGTCCTAACCTTTGACCCAGAATTCACCTTCAAAGAACATACAAACATCACTAAAGAAGAAGCTGAAAACACTACCAAAATTCTCAAAACCTTTCACAGCAACAACCTGGGATCTACAAAAAGAAACACTTCTAACTACATACAAAACAATAGTTTGTCCCATTATCGAATATGCAAGTACAGTTTGGTCTCCTATCATAAAAGATTCCAACATAAAAAAACTAAAAATCACACAAACACTGCTCTCAGAATCATCACTGGCTGTACAGTTGATTCCAACACTCAACCCTTCACGATGAAACCGAAATACTACCACTAACAGATCATTTAAAACTACATGCCTGTAGCATGGGGAACTGAGAATAGTGCCACTGCGCGACCTGCATGTCGTAGAAGGCTACTAATGGCGGGTGGTCTGTGTAGAGCTGTAGAGCTATGCATAAGGGAAGGCCGCCTGCATCTGCTCTTGGTTACTTCATGGTGATGGTGTAGGCTTTGGTCTACATTACTACCGAACCAAAGAGCCGAACACTTTTCCCTGAGGAAGGAACCATTCCCCACAAGGTGGGGTTGTATCAGGAAGGGCATCCGGTGTGATACCATCCGGGTGTATCTAATGCATCCAGAGCTTCAAAAACCCCACAATGGAGACACTAAGATATCTATTGCACTAACGGTCTTCCTAAAGATAAGGAACAGTGCGGTTGTCCATTGAATCTCCATTGTGAGGTAATATCCAACCTGTGCTTGGGCAGAAAAGGCGACGCTAAACTGTTGATGATGATATTTTGTTTCAAATATTGCAGATCCAAGTGTTTTGAGTTAGTTGTTGATTCATTTGTGATATGTTGTTGTGGTGTGAAGACCAAGCTTTGGCTCAATGTCCCTTGATATCAGTTGCCGAGCCACCAACCACGACGGGGACCCCCATGGCTAGCAAGCTGAAAAAACAGTCTGGGGCTCCCATGGAGGGAGTAGGAGAGTATGCTGTGATATGATGTGGCATTTCCTGCCACATGTGCACCACAGACCTCTCGTACAGGCCACAACTTTTGGTCCCATATTATCTTCTTCTGTTTGAATCTTAACATTTCACTGATATTAGGAAAAACTGTTCAATTGTGTTACTAAATGCAATACATTTCTGTGGTTGTACAGGAGAGATTACTGGTACGTACTATCAGCATCACTTGGGATATGACAACGACATTGCTCACCTTCATCTGAGCAAGGGTCAACGGAGCAATATTGCCAGCTGGTTGATTGATGGCATTCCATTCGAAGAGCTCCTCGACTGCATTCAACTCAGCTTCAGTGATTCCAAAGTCACACTCTTCTACTGACCACGAGGAAAGATCTGTGGAACATCAGACGAGACTTCAAAGTGTCCAAGGGGGAAGTTCTACACAGCAATGATGCAGATAGTGTAGCGGCGTGGATTGCGATGACTAGAAAAAATGGTAATGATAGAGAAATGGTTTGATATGCGAAATTTCAGGGCCAAGTTGATGAGTCTGGGTTGCGTACAGATGATTTCATGCTGGGCATTATTGGTCGAGTTCAATTGACTTGTTTGAAAAAGTTTTCTGGCCCCATTAAAAAAATCGCTCTAGACTTCACTCATGGCACGAATTGGTACGAATTCCAACTGACCACTCTGATGGTGATCGATGAGCACGGTGAGGGCTTTCATGCTACCTTTTGTTACAGCAACAGAGTCCACGAGACCTCTATGGTGGTCTTCTTGCGTTGCTGTAAAGAAGCTCTTGGTGCTCCACTGGTGGGTGGCATTTTGATGACGGATGACACAAACAGAAGTGTCCTAAAATGCTTGGTGTGCCGTTATGGGATCACCAGCACATCGTCTTCTCTGTGCCTGACACATCAATCGAGCGTGAAGAAGAAATCTCTACAAGATCAAGGGTGATAAGCCGAGACGAGCCAGAGTCTACAAAGTGGTCAGAACTTTGATGCAGATTCCTGACAGGACGACATTTCACACAAAATTGAATGTATTTCTGTGCACAGCTAAAGATAATGAGAAGATCAGATGATTTTGCAGTGTACTTCGAGGAGCAGTATGCGCGTCGTTCAGCTCTGTGGGCATACTGCTATAGGTTGGGATTACACGTGCATCACAATATGCACCTTGAGGCACTACACAAAGTGTTGAAGTATGATTGTCTGCAAGGTCAGAAAGTTCGACGTTTGAACAAGAGCATTCATGCGCTAATGAGACTGCTGCGAATGAAAATAAGCGATCGACTTGTCAAGCTGCACAAGGGAAAGTGTCACGGCATCTGTTAGCAATTAGAAGTCGTCACAAGAGAAGTCTTTCTCTCAGTCAAGACTTCATTTCGTGTGCAGTTGAAAATTCAGTGTACTACGTGAAGGGCACAGGAGACTCACTTGACTCTGTGATGATCGCAAGTTTTCTTCTTCACCCTGACGGAGCCTGTTCTCTCAACTGCAGCGAATGTGGAATCTGTGCGCATTCTTTACTGTGCACATGCAAGGACAGTGGTTTGCATACAACAATATGCAAAAACACATTCATCTGGTCATGCGTGTGTGCAAACCAAATCTTCATGACAACCAGGGCTGCTATCAGATGTCCGGCATCATTGCCGATACTGATCTTCCTCCTGTGAGTCGTCAGGAAACGTTCCAGCAGGTGATAACTACTATGGAAGCAGACAGAATTGATGATGAAACTGTAGTAATAATATCTACTCTAAGAAACACGGAATCCAATGATGACAATGAGAAAATGCTTACTGATATGGACAGACTGTATGACTCTATACGTTCAACAGCGAGCAGTGACATTTCCCTGTGTTCAGAGATGCGCGAACAGTTGAGTCGATTGAAGGCATGTGGTGAAGCCCAACAGAACGCAGTTGCCAAGACTTTCACCGTTAGTGTCTGCTGAACCTGGTAATAAACTGATTGTGCAACAGAAGCATTTCGTGTCAGCCAAGAAGGGAGTTAGGAAACCCAACAACGATCTCTCTCTGAAAAAGCCAAATGCAGAAGAGCAGGCGGAACTGCTGGAAGCTCTCAGCGGTGATCGAAATCTGTTTTCAGACGATGATGGCGACTCTGATCATGATTATCGATCGCATGCGACACTTACTGATCATTCCTATACTACTGAACTCTGAGAATTTGCAGCAGTATGACTCGCAGGATCTGTTTCAATAGCTGTTTCAATGTTCAGACGACCTAAACAATGACTGACAGCACAAGTGTACTATGCTCTATATAATAAATATTAAGAAGTACCATGATTGCATTAGTAGATGACATTGAAACGTCATTGTAAGATTTATTTATGGATTACCTGTGTGGCTTACAGTTTATTGATTGCCTGTGTGGCTTAGAGTGGATTAATGGCTTGTGTGGCTTGGAGTATATATTGATTGCCTGTGTGGCTTGGAGTATATATTGATTGCGTGTGCGGCTTGGAGTAGATTGCCAGTGTGGCTTGAAGTAGATTGCCTGTGTGGCTTGGAGTAGATTGCCTGTGTGGCTTGGAGTAGATCGCCTGCATGGCTTGGAGTAGATTGCCTGTGTAGCTTGAAGTAGATCGCCTGCGTGGCTTGGAGTAGATTGCCTGTATGGCTGAGAGTATATTGATTGCCTGTGTCGCTTTACCATTTGCTCTAGTCATCGTAATACGCGCAGCTACACTGTAGATTGATTCTGCTGGAGAACAATGAGTTGCATTGAATGGTGAGTGAAAATCTATGAGACACACTGAAATCAGCTAACCATCGATGATTTTGGATGATTATCTCTGCTGAAGTTAACAATACTTGTTAGTGATTCATCGGTCATCAATGATTTATTATGATTTCGGCAAATTATCTCGGTTTTATGCTGACTTTGGAATCTGATAATCTTTCACGGCATTGGTTCAAAAAAGAAAGGACAAACCTCGCAATGTCTCCTAGCCAATCAGGTGATTTAAAAGTAATAATAAAATGTCGGAATTCGGTAAATTCCGACATTTCGGAATGTCGGAATTTAAAAATCGAGCAAACAAATCATCAAAAATCGAGTCTAGCCTATGGTGGGGTTATACACCAGGGGTTATTTTTCCTGGGGTTATACCCCAGGATAAATTATTCAGGTAATCCGGTATATGTAGGTTATTTCACAATGTAGTTGCTATTTTCACGTCCGATTTCCATGTATTTTCGAGAAAGTGGCGAGTTTCATGTCCGTCGTTAAATACATATTTTTTATTCTAACTTTTTAAAACGGGACTTGGTAAAAGCCAGGGACTAGTTCGGTTTCGCACTTTTCCAATTTTAAATATTAGGGTTTAGGGTCATTAGGGTTAGGGCTTAGGGTAAATAGGGTTAGGATTTATGGTAATTAGGGTTAGGGTCATTAGGGTTAGGGTTTAGGGTCATTAGGGTTAGGTGTATGGTTAGGGAGGTGCGAAACCGAACAAGACCCAAAAGCCGTACTGCCGTACGATTTCTGCCGTACGATTGCTTACAATTAAATTAGGATAAGTTCGCCACCAGGTGGAGCTGTAATATTTCTTGAGAATATTGAGGATATAGTGGGCTAACATAAACCGAGGTAATCCAGTGTAGCGCTATCACCGTTTTTAATTAATTCAATTACTATAATAATAATAAATACAATTATACCGTTGGGGTGGGGTGGGGGGGGGGGGGGATAAGCCTGACTCATAAAGTAACCTCAACTGTGATCAAGTGAGAGCTTGTGATTGTTTTCAAATAATAACATTATAACAATGTATTATTTTAATTATTGAATCAACCGTACGACAAAACCGTACGGCGTAAAGCACGTACGGCTTTTACCAAGGACCTTTTTAAACCTTATCTTAACTAATCCTAACCCTAAATGACCCTAGCCATAGCCCTAACTTTAACACTAACAAAAATTCAGAAAAAGCGGATGTGCAAAATTAATAGCCAGTTCCATTTCACAACGTTTCAAGGGTGGATAGGTCAAGGTTTACAGAAATCTTAGATTGTCATGTCTTTATAATTTCTATGAGTGATTTCAGTGGTTTCTACAATAATTTAAAGAATTTCTGCAATTTTATTGAATTTCGCGCTTCATCCAGATTTTTATCGTGTTATTTCATCTTTTTTGCAATTTCAGTGTTTTATGTAATTTTGTATTTTTTGAAATTCCTGATTTATGTGTAATATTAGCGTTTTTCCAGTGATTTCAGCTGTTTCCGCGTTTTAAATAGAAAATTGTATGAGATGAATTTGCATACATGTACACTTTTTTTAACGTGCCAGGTTTTGCATTAAATTTTGTGCTTCAAATATAGTACATTCTGATTAGCTTACTGTGGCTGTGATTTATTATATACTGAATTGAAATTTATTTGTCATTTTCAGGATGAATTATTCTATGAATAGAAGTATGGGCTTTACTGTGCCTACCGAAATCATATCACGAGGCCAGCTATGTCTTCAAATGAGTATCCAGCATCGCGTACAGTTTATGCAGAATCAATCACAAGAAACTGTTCAGTCAAAGCGATGTAAAGATATTTTCAAAGCGATGTAAGGGTATTTTCTTCTCAAAACATTCTATCTGAACACGAATCAGAAGTATTTTCAACAGATCATAATTATGGATTGAATCCAGATACATTAGAGGATCACATAGAGGTAGATACGATTTTTCTGAAAATCGTGTGTTGAATGCAAATAAGGATACATGTACTGCCACCGCATATGAGAATGATGCTAGGCCCTCCGATAGCCAGAATACTTTAGATTACTTTAAAATGAATACTTTGGACAACTTTCAAATTAATCAAAAAGTTTTTGAGATAGAAGAAATAGAAGTTGCTGCAGGACCGTAGATGAATCTGGATCAGGGAGGTGTAGATATTGCTTTGCAACCAAATATCAGGACAGGACAATCATCTACATCAGGACCGTGTCTTACAGAGTGTGCTGATGAATCAACAAATAATGTAAGAGTAAAGCGTAAGAAATTTTGCAATGCATCACAGCAAACATTGGAACATTTAACCAGATACAAATTGTTGCCGCCTTGTCCAGACACGTGTCGAAAGAGGTGTCACAGTAAGATTGATGACAGTCATCGAGAAAATCTCAGAAGATATTACTGGGATAAAAGGTTTGGTGAAAGAAGAATGTGGCTACATGGACATATAACTAGACATCAGGCAAAGCAAAAATCATTAAATGTTAAGAATGCCAAGAAAATGAGTCTTAAATATTATCTGCAGACAGAAAGCAAGGAAAAGGTGGCGGTTTGTAAGAGGATGTTTTTAAGCACTTTGGGACTTAAAACCGATGGTCTAGTAACGGAATTTTAAAAAGCAGGGATAACTGTTTGTTTTGTTTGTTTTGTTGTTTCTTTACGGCACATCAGGGATAACTGATGGAATGACACAAATCATTGATAAACGATGTGGGCAAGAACCAAAAAAGAAGACAGACCCCAGCTTCATGTCAATCTGAAATTATTAAGCATACAGAAAGTTACAACCCACAGGTTTCTCATTATAGATTAAGCGGTGCGCCAAACCGCAGGTATATGGACGCGAACATCACCGTGAAAGACATATGTTTCGATTATAACACTAAGCACCAGCTGAAAGTGAAGTATCAAGTCTATAGAAAAATATTTGAAGCTCACAATATAGGACACAACCAATCATCTCAAGATGAGTGTCCAAAATGTATTATAGGCAAGGTTCATATACATGACACAATGGCCGACAATAATGGCTGCAGTATTTGTGTGAATACAAAGTCACACTTAGAAATTTCAAGCGAAGCCAGACAGGAATACCAACGTGATTCACATAAACAATGGGAATGGAAACAATGGGGGAACAGCTTGTTTTGATGTAGACATGCAGAAGTTCATAATGCTCCCAAAAATGAACACTAAAGAACACTTCTTTGTGAGCCGCCTCACTGTTTTCAATGAAACTTTTGCGTCACTCACAAACACTGATGATTTGTGTGTCATATGGCATGAGAAACTTTCTGTAAGAGATGCATCTGATGTCACTTCGGCTAATTACAAAAAATTATTCAGAAATTGAACAATACAAACAAATTTACCTTTTGGGCGGATAATTCTAGTGCTCAAAATAAAAATTGGACACTCTATTCTGGCTTAACATCTATTATTAACAGTATTCATGGATCTGAAGAAATCTGCATTAAATACATTGAGCCCGGTCACACTTTTATGCGGGCCGATTCAGGCACGGTAGTATCGGCAAAGTTATGAAACGTGAAGAGCAGATATTAAACTAGGAAGATTTCATTACGATTGTTAACAATGCTTCAAAGAAAACGACTGCTGTAGAATTACAAGATTTCTACGATATTGAAGACTATCACCGACAAGCTACTTGAACGTCACCTTCTCCGTATGTACTACAAACCACCGGTCGCAAGCAGGCTGAGTTCTGACACCAGTCGGGAGTGGGAATTACCAGGCGAAGCCGATCACGTCGCAGCGGCTATCATGAACAAGTTTCATCCGTGTTTGACATCTCAACTATCGCCTCGCTGTGTATCCGGTGATGGAAATTGCCTGTACCGTGATGTATCTCTGGCTCTTTTCGGATTAGAAAAATATCATGATTATCTTGCACTCCTTACATGTTTTGAAATAATAGAGAATCGTGACAGCTACGACAGTGACTCGCCAAATTACACACAGACTATTACGGACATCGCCATCATTAATCCAGATTATGCTGAGTTTGTCCAGACTGCTGTGACTAATGGTGCCTATTCTGATCTGATGCACTTCTATGCCTCAAGTGCAGCAATTCAAGTTCCTTTCTCATCTCTTCATCCATGTACTTCTTTCTCTGCTGCTACTCATCCGCACACTACAGTCATCCATGGAAGGGGTGTCAGTCCTACGGAGCCTCAAGCCATCGACCTTCTGTGGACAACGATTACATTACCGCCTAGTATGCTCGATTTCAGACCAAACCACATAGTATACCTAGCCAAATTTGAGCATCAATATGAAGATGAGATTGATACAGATAGCAAAGAAACTGTCAGTGCGTACTCTTCAAATGATGAACCTAGACTTGACAGGGGGAGATGCATCAATGACGATCAACAATGCAATTTGGATGTCAGAGAAGACAACACATCTGCTCAACACAGCGAGGTCAACGAAATTTCAATGACAAATTCTTGTAATTCGTCTACTAAAGAAGTTGACGATAACAGTGGCGAATCGTCCGAGACAGTGAATCTGCATGGCACCAAACCTCTCATCGCATCGAAGTTTTTAGAAATAAATACTGCAGTAAACATTCTGCAAAATTCTGATCAAGAAATAGTGCATAATACAATTCCTAATGGTGTAAAATAAAATGTTTATATGCTTGTCAACAACCAGCTAAATTGCGAAAGACGAAATCTGAAGAAATGCTCTGCTTATGAAGACGATTGCGGCGCTTTGAATTCAAAAGGAGCCCCAACAACAAGATCAGCATATCTGTTCCATGGAAATAATTCACTAATTTATCTGCAACAGCGACAAGGTGTGTATGTCAGAGAGAAAATGGAAGACAGTGTAAGGCAATACATTCCGTACGATCCGTGCGAGAACCTGAATCAATAGTAATTGTTCACAAACATTACAACAACCTCAAAATCGACAGCTCTTACAAAAGAAGAATCATGTGGCTCGGACTGAATCCTGCTGTAGCCTTGGTTGAATACGTAGGCAAATTTCCAGTCCTCAACCCCATGAAAATACAAAGTCTAACGACGATTCGTATTCAAGAACGCTAGCATCTATCATCGCGGAAATAGGCGAACAAGTTGCCACAGCTAAACGACCGAAAGAAATTTACAGTGAAATGCTGGAGACTGCCGATATTCACTTCCAGCCACGAAATAGCAAGCAGATACACAATAAAAAGTACAACAATTTGCGTCAAAAACGATGTGCGGAAGGCAACAGTAGCGCTGCAAGAGCGAATGCATCGGATGAAATGCTGTCAGTACTAAATATGGCTCAAACCGATCCGTTTGTCCAGGCAGTGATCGTCAAAAAAAGTAGAACGCCGTCAGTTATCCTGTACACTGCACAACAGATAGATCTGCTAAGAGGTATGTGCTTTCAGTATCCGTTAGGCAGTGTATTGAGTTTTGATAAAACGTACAATCTAGGCTCAATATATGTAACGGCCACCGCCGTTACAAACAAAGCCCTGTTAAGTCGTTCTAACAACGATGAACCAATATTCATTGGCAGATTTTTTCTTCACGCTAACTCTGACTTTCTCACTTTCAGCGACTTTATGACTCATTTGTCTACTCTTTTAGTTGACTGTGACTCACCAACTGAGATTAGGATCAGATGAAGAGCTTGCCTTACGAAAAGCATTGAAACATGCCTTCCCTAATGCAAAGACATTAATTTGCACTAGGCATATCAAGGAAAATATTATCAGATACATGCAGGATAAAGTAGGTGTGGACGAATTGGTACGAAAGTCAGTAGTACGCGAAATATTCGGGGAAAGAGGATTGATTAAGGCTAAAGATATTGTCGAATTCGATGAAAAAGCTGGCAGTATCACAGCAATGCTAACAGCAACAACAACACATGAACTAGGTGCCTACTTTTTTAGGCTGTCTCTTCTTCTCCGTGAAAATTTAGAAGCAGGTTATTCTGGTTGGACAAGTAACAACGTTGAGAGCATGAATCACGTGCTGAAGCAGGCAGTTAACTGGCGCCCACATATGCTCCCAGACCTGATTATCAAACTGCACAACGTCGTCAAAAACCAGCTTGCCGATGCTCAGAGGGCCATAATTGGACAGGGTGATTACAAACTTCGAACCACACGCCATGTTTCGTGTTTCAGTGGAGTCCTGGCAGAAAATGACGATCGAGCAAAGGAATCGATGATGGGTCCGAAAAACCATTGTGGCAAATCCGTCTTCCAAGATAAAGGCATCAAGTGACGGAAAATTCCGCATGATAAACGACAACTTTCACTCAACAAAATGTCATCTCTGGCTTTCGTGCATCTGGGATTTTCCCATTCAACCGGAATGTATTCAGTGAT
>JAQFZK010000278.1:0-11707 GCA_034695905.1 Fridericia nemoralis | reverse complement strand
ATGGGGGAAACGTCCAACCTGTGCTTGCGCAGAAAAAGCGACGCTAAACTGTTAATGATGATGATGATAATGATGTTATTTATCATACAAGCTTTAATAACAATTTGTGGAAGCTGTATTTTTTTCTTCTCCAGAATGATTTAGAAACATTAGAACTGCGACTTGTAGAGCTATTGAATTAGCTGTTGAAATTACAAATGTCAGTAATTTTATTTCCATTATATAGTATTTCGTTTTCAAATTTAGTTCAAGATGTTTTATTTTGATGTGTTTACGTTTTTTTAAAGAAATTGTTTGTGTCAATCTATTTTCAAAGTGCTGGCTATCTGTGTTTCTACAGGTTTCTACCGATGAACATGCGCGCTGAGGATCTCGCCTCTGATTCGCTGCTGCGTGATCGTATAAAGGCTGGCGCTAGTCTCGCTGACGTTGAACCAATGACGATTGATACATCGGTAAGTCAATTCTCAGCGTCTCGTTTTACTGTTTAGCAGATGATCTTGAAATTTGTATAATTGAGAATACTATATAGGGCTCTAATGTTTATATATACTCTTGTAACACAGGCTATTTATGATTTCTTGCTCGATTGATGATAAAAACATATTTTGATAAAAAGCATTATGTTGAATTAGTATTTTTGTTAATGTTTACTTAATTTATAGCACTTTTAAATTATAATGAGTGTATGTGATGTGATGATAATAAAAACATATATATATATGTATATCTGCAGTGCTCAGTATAAAATAAAACACTTTTGAAGTGTTTGCAATTGATAACTTAAATGTGTTTAAAACAAATTTTGTTGATGATATGGTGCGTGTTTACACTTTTTGTTGTATGTTTTGATGATTCATCTTGCTGTCAAAACACGACAAAAATTAAGTTTTGATTGTAAAAACACTATTGCTTAGCAAACGAGTACTTGAAAAGGCTCGTAGTATCTTTATATTTTAGCCTGCTACTAATAACTTTGCGAACATTTGTGCGTGAGTTGTTTTGTTGTTGTTGTTTTTATTGTTGAACCAATGTTGTTGTTACAGTTGTTGTGTGTTGTATTCTGTTGTACCGGTGTAACTTTGGTAATCTTTGTAGATGGGTTGTTTTGTTGTTATTTTTTCAATGTCGTTGTTTGATGTACTCTGTGCATAACACCTGTACAACAGAGTAACGAACGAAGTAACTTTGGTAATATTTGTATTTTGTAGATCGGTTGTTGTTGTTGTTGTTGTACCAAGGTTGTTTTTGTGGTTGCAGTTGTTTTTATGTTGTACTCTGTTGTACTGGTGTAACTTCGGTAGTGTTTGTAGATAGGTTGTTGTTGTTATTGTTACACCAATGTCGTTGTTGCAATAGTGCATGTTGTGCTCTGTCGTACAGGTATAACTTTGGTCGTATTTGTAGGTGGATTGCTGTTTTTGTCGTTGTTCCAAGATTGTTGTTGAACATTGCAGTTGCTGCATGTTGTACTCAGTTGTACAGGTGCAACTTTGGTAATGCTTGTTGATAGGTTGTTTATGTTGCTGTTGTTTCAATGTTGTCGTTGCAGTTATTGCTTCTTGTACATATGTTGGCGTTGGTTGTACAGGTGATGTTTGACAACGTGGGAGGTCTGTCCAAACACCTGCGTTCTCTCAAAGAGATGGTTGTCTTCCCGTTGCTTTACCCGGAGGTCTTCACACGCTTCAAGCTAGCGCCACCTCGTGGGGTTCTCTTCCACGGACCTCCGGGTATTTCTATTAGTCCTTTTGTCTTTCTCTCACTCTTTTGTATCTCTTCCTGTTTTTCTCTCACTCTTTGTATCTCTCCCTGTTTTTCTCTCTCTTAATAATAACAATAATAATACATGTAACTTATTTACCGCGCCATCATAACGAGGGGCGGTGGTCTAGTGGTATGTTGTCCGACTTTCAATCACGAGGTCGTGGGTTCAATTCCGAGCGGCGTAGATTATTTTCGACCGCAAATTTATTTTCACACAAATTTGACTACCATCGCCTGTACCCTTTATCAAGGTACTCACTCGTCTGCCAGGTGCAATGGTGGTCGGTACAACATGATTAGCTGCCAGCGGCGCTCTTGTCAAATCATGTCTACTGCCATCTGTTTAACCATTTTGAATTGTATGAGATGTCTGAATTGTTTGAATTGTGCGTATGTTGCTTGCCTGTGTATATGCTGCGTATTGCCTTGTGGACTATTGTGTATTGTACAGCGCCCTTGGGATGATATGACATTATACGGCGCTATATAAGTTAGCCAGTTTATTATTATTATTATCATTCAAGTTGAGAAGATAAATTCAAAACTGCTAGCAGAGGCCCTGAAAAAGGCTCTATGTGTCTCTCATTGTTTTTGTGTCTATAAAGTTTGTTTCTATCGCCCAGTGTGTGTTTAATATCTACTGTAGAACCGTTTTGGTTTTCGTTCTGTTTGCCGTCTTCGTTTGATGATTTCAGTGCGACACAGCATGACACTGATCTGTAGATGTCATCTTCCAGTTTATTTATTATTGATGCCTATGCGTAAAATTTACTGGAGCAGCCAAAACTTAAGTAATTAAGTAATTAGCCTCAATAACCTTTACCCGAGTTGTTCCATTGCTAAAATGAGTAAGCTACATTCTGCGACGAAGCACATGCAGGAGCTAATGCTGAACATTGCTAGTTCCATGATCTCAGTCGTACTTCTATTGCCAATTGTATCTGGATATAACTGACCACTTTCTTTCAGTTCGTAGAAGTCTGTTATAACAAACCTGATTTGTAGTTGCCAGCCATGATCTCTTTGGTGCTTGTGCAGGTACCGGTAAGACGTTGGTTGCGAGGGCGCTGGCCAACGAGTGTGGTCAGGGAGACGTTAAGGTCGCGTTCTACATGCGCAAGGGAGCCGACTGTCTCAGCAAGTGGGTCGGGGAGTCGGAGAGACAACTTAGACTGCTCTTTGATCAGGTACTACTGTTGATGCTTGTTGTTGGTAGTTGTTGTTGTTGGTTGTTGTTGTGTGTCTGTTGTTGCTGCTTTTGGTGTTGATTCTTCTGTTGCTACTGTTATTGATGTTGCAGCTGTTGTTGTTGTTGCTATTGTTGTTGTTTCTGTTGAAGTTATTGCTGCTGCTGCTGATGTGATTGATTCTCCTGTTGCTACTGTTACTGTTGTACTGTTGTTGTTGTTTTTATTGTTGCTGTTGTTGTTACTGTTGTTGCTGCTGTTGTTGTTTTTGTTGCTGCTGATGTTGTTGTTGCTATTAGTGCTCTGTTTTTGTCGTCAGTTTATTACATTCTTATATTCTTGCATGTCTAAATAGCATATTAACAAGGGCATATTGTTATAAATCAATAACAGATTAGCTTGATTGATAAATTGGTTATTTATTTGAGTTTTGTTCTTTTCTGTAAGCATTCTTTTTTGTGTCTACAATTGTAATTAAATCCAAAACAATATTTATTGTAAACTGTACGAATGCTTTCAGTTTGAAACTTTGTTAAATTACGTTCATCACGTTTGCGTTTGCTAATATTTTGTAAGAGACCTTTAAAAAAAATTAAATTGACATTTTTTATGTGATAGGTGTTTTCATTTGCAATGCTTGTCGTTTGACAAATTTTAAAACATAGTTTTTATTATAAACTTTTTGAGTGATTGGAGGTGCTTTCATTGTAGACATTTTATGGAGCAATTTTTGTCATCTTTATAAAGGTGTTTTCTATGTAAACTTGTGTAATTTACTGGCAATTAATTTTCATGAAGTAGTTTGCATCAGTAAATTAATTTGTTATAATGTAAAAGGTGTTTTATTGTGTTATTTACCAGCTCTGAATTTTTATGACGTGTTTTACATCAGTAAATTTTTTATAATGTAATTTGCATATGTTTAAAAATGTTTATTTTTTATGTAAAATTATGTTATTTACCTGCATTTGTTTATCATTTTATGGCTTACACTAACAACAGGCGTACCAGACCCGCCCGTCCATCATATTCTTCGATGAGATCGATGGACTGGCCCCGGTGAGGTCCAGCAGACAGGATCAGATCCACGCGTCCATTGTCTCCACGCTCCTCGCTCTCATGGACGGACTGGACAACCGAGGGGAGATTGTCGTCATTGGGGCGACCAATCGCATCGATTCAATCGACCCGGCGCTGAGACGACCGGGGAGGTTCGACAGGGAGTTTCTCTTCCCCATGCCTTCGTTTCAGGTGTTGTGATGCGAATTTTCCGTGGTTTTGTCTTCTGTTGCTATTTTTTCTAGTTAGTTTTCTATCCTTCTTTTTCTTATTTTCTATCGTTATTATCATTGTTTCTATCCTTATGACCCTTCATGATGGTTAATTATCATTGTATAATTTTGTTATTATCATTATTTTTTTCCTTATTGTCTTTATATTTGTATCCATACCATTTTTTTCTATCCTTGTTATCCTTATTTTCTATCCATATTATTATAATTATTTTTCTATCCTTATTTTTATCGTTATCATTTGTTTAAAAGTAGTTTTTATTGACAACGATAGTGTTGTGCCTGGTTTACTAGTTTTGTAGGGATGATAGGTGAACCTAAATTCAAATTAAAAACTGTATTGTTTCTTTATATGGTTTCTTTTTATGGAAAATATCTATATTTAAATTTCAATTTTTTCAAGCTGAAAAAGATTTCACTGGGTATTCTCAGAGTGGTTATGCTGGTTATGCAACAACATCCTCTGTGATTTTCATCGTTGGACGTATTAGACTCGGGGGGGGGGGGGGGGGTTGGCAAGTTTCTGCCAACCGAGTTTCTTCAAACCGAGGTTAAACCTCATGCCCGGCAGAAAGAAGTTTTCAAAATTGTTTTCGCAGAAATGGAAACCTGGTTAGACTACTGTGTTTCTAGTCTTGTTTTAACTTACTATATTTTTGTTGATGTTGTTCGTGCTAGGCGCGCCATGATATTCTTCAAATACACACACGTGACTGGACGCCAAAGCTTGGCGCTGATACACTTGAGGACCTGGCTCGTCGCACTGTCGGTACGTACTTTGTAATCAATATTCTTTATTTTACAAATTGTTTTAGTTGTTAAACAGAATGGAGTCTCGCATAGTTGTCAATTACAGGAAAGTAAAAATAAATACAGCAAAATTCTAGTATTTTTTCGAAAATATAATATGCATTCAAGTATGATGTAATATAATAAAATATAGAAAAATACATGTATTTAAAAATATATATATATATAATACCTGTAATAATAAATTAGGGAAAAATAAAATATATAAAATACATATTTCAGAATTATTCATCATCAACAGTTTAGCGTCGCTTTCTCTGCGCAAGCACAGGTTGGACGTTTCCCCAATAAATTGTTGTTGTTGTTCAATAATAACAAAATAATTGTTGTTCACAATTATTGATGAAGATAGTGTTTATTTGAACCAAAGAAGATGTCAACTAAGGAGTTAGCTGCTGGTGTTGTTGTTGTTGTTGCTGCTGCTGGTGTTGTTGTTGTTGTTGCTGTTGTTATTGTTGCTGTTGTTATTGTTGTTGTTGCTGTTGTTGTTGTTGTTGTCTTATGGATAAGGTAAGAAATTTTTTCCGCTACATAATCAAATTGACGCTGGGTTTATTGCTTGAGTTGTTAATGCCCAGGCCAGTGTTGTATAACTGTCTGGTTGTAATTGTAGATTGTTCAAAAATGATTTGTCATGCCACGCTGTTGTTTGTTGTGTCATCATCTCACTTTGAGTGATGTGATTTATTTGTAAGATGTCTGATGCTTGTGGATGGTATCGTATTGACCGCTGTGTAGAGACTGAAGATGTTGTTCAGGCTGTAGATATCTGTTGTAGATATTATTAGTTTTATTGATATTAACTGCAGATATCTTTTGTAGATATTGTGGGGATTATCTGTAGTTTCTGTAGATATTATTTATACATACTTTAGATAAAATTGTTAGATCTCTTAGATGTTAGTTTCAGATGTTATTTGCAGTAACAGAATTATACCTGAGTTAGCAAATTTTTAGATCTGTTAGAGATTATTGTCAGGTATTATTGTAATTCTGCTTGTCAATGCTGTAGATATTATTTGTACGTATTATGTACACAATGAGGTAGAAGTTAGCTTAGTTGGTTAAGCGCTCTCTACATGGATCAGTAGTCATAGGTTTGACTCCTGACCTGTCTGAGTTGCTCTGCCAGCTTAGGTAGGCTTGTTTGTGCAGTGTTCATCAAAGCATTGAATTTGGTAGTAGCTGGCTAGCTACGAAAGTAAACTGACAAGTTTGTACTATTTACCGGCCCCATCTCTGTCATCAGCCACGCACGGCAACCTTCTTTTTAAAATATATTGCAACACCTTTTTATCTCAGACATTATATGTATATATGAGATTTATAATTAGTTATATTTAGATATTGGGTTGCAGACTCTTTGTAGATATCGTAATTGTTATTGTACATCCATTCTTTTGTGCACACGCACCAGGTTACTGCGGTGCAGACCTGAAAGCCCTGTGCACCGAGGCCGCCCTACACGCCCTGCGACGCAGCTACCCTCAGATCTACGCCAGCAAACAGAAACTTCTCATTGAGGTCGAACGGATCACGATCACGCCGTCTGACTTCAGTCGTGGCATGGACAAGATTGTGCCGACGGCTCAGAGATCCGTGGCCTGTCCGGGGAGAGCTCTGTCCGCAGTGCTGCAGCCCCTGCTGGAGTCAAACGTAAAGAGAGCGCTGGAGGCTCTGAAGAAGATCTTTCCGGTTGTGGTTCCGTTGATGAATGGAAACAGGGAGCAGCGACCTACTGGTATATTTGTTTACTGTTTACATCTACTTGATATAAGCTTGTTCTCTTTGAACATTTTTTACACAAAATTTCACTTGTTACAATTTTTTTCGTTAAGTTTGTGTTATGGTTTGTACATGTGGTTTGTAGACATTTATACATCTGGTTAGAGGCATCCCTGTATTTGTGTAACCCTGTTAGCTGCTTGCTTGCACAACTTACAGCTCGCAAGTTGTTCATCCATCAATAAAGATGGCTCTTGCAACTGCATACTGGCTATTACCAGTTTTGGTACTACTATCAGTTTTGATACTGGCTATACCCCAGTTTTTAAATTTGTATAAAAAATAACTTCAGCAGCAGTTGTACACGTGTAATAGTTTTTTTTACAAACAAAACACCCTTTTTTGTTCTGCGCTGCAGTAGACCGCTTGGTTGGTTTAGAATTTGGAAAAATTATTAACCAATTCTATTCTTTCTGCTCTCTTTTCGCAGACAGACCCGAGAATACCGGGCTGATGAATAATTATCTCAAACTTCTATTGAGTGCATCAGTGCATGTAGTTCTTGTTATGCATGTTTCAGCTGCTGCCGGTTCAGCTGCTGTGGACGACCCAATGGCAGCTGTGATGAGTGACGACGATCTGATGATAGAAACAGCTGATGGCAAGAATCACGAGCACACGAGCAACGGGTACGTACCATTTCTCTGAGATTAGTTCTTATTGCATGCAGCCAGCCTATTTTGTATTGAGTGGCTTCAACTCTTTATAATTAATTATTTAATGTTCTTTTAAATCCGATAGATTTCGATGTTGTCTTATATCCGATAGATAGATTCTTGCTAAAATTAAGCGAAATTGCTGCTTATCTTAACTTATTATTCATTCTCTGTTACTCTAGTTTAATTCCTAACTATGTTTTCTCTGCCTGTTCATGTCGCACATCATCTCATGTCCTGTATGGGATGGTATAGATTCTTATTAGAACCCTCCTAGAATTAGCATGGTTTCGGGTCCAGTCAAGGGGAGTTCGATGGATTCGTATGAACTCCCTCAGCGAGGTAAAAGTACTGGTTTTTATAGGTCTGCTCTTAAGATGAAAAAATTATCAATGGTCCCGAAAAGGGGCCGAACGAACCCCCTAAGCTCCACTTTCAGTTCGAATGAACCTCCTCCACGAAGAGTTTGGTTACGAGCCTGTATTTGTTAACTTTGATCTTATTTATTCAATAATATGTATCCTATTTGATCTCACACACATACACACACACACACACACACACACACACACACACACACAAACACACACACAGGTTGTCATGTCGATGGCTAGCCCCTGTCCACCACCCCCGACTCTTACTGTGTGGCAAGCCAGGCTACGCTCAGACCCGTCACATCTGTCCTGCACTACTGCACCACGTCGAGTGTCTCCCCGTCCACGTCATTGATCTCACAGCGCTCTATGCAGGCGCTGCCACCAGGACCGCCGAGGAATCACTCACTCAGGTCTGTGTCTGTCTGTGTGAGTGTGTCTGTGTGTGTGTGTGTGTGTCTCTGTCTGTGTGTTTCTGTATGTGTGTCTGTCTGTGTGTGTGTCTGTCTGTGTGTGTGTATCTGTGTCTGTCTGTCTCTGTGTATGTTGTTTCAGTCTTTTTCCTCGCTTTTATAGTGCTCTGAAATCTCGTACCAATTTCAGCTAAGAGGTTACATTTTGTAGTGCCGGTCTACGTTTTTACCCTTAAGTTAGGGATGGGGGTCAGACTCGAAAAATTTTGACCGATGGTTGATTGCGATGCAAAAATTCCTGTCGGAATTACTTGCAATAATTTTATTTTGACCTATTTGTAATCGTCTAGATAAGAACAGTTGTGTAGTTGTTTATGCCACGGTTTTTGACTAGGAGTTAAAAAATTTGAAATTTTAACGTTGGCATTACGATGAAGGCTAATCAAGTTGTGTATAGTTGTATGCATGTCCTTATATTTCTTTTGTAAGTTTTGCTTCATGCACATAGTTTGTTTGGTGTTTCCCTGCGCCTTCGATTGTCAGGGGAAGACACATACGGCGCAGTAATGACATGCTGCATACATACACGCATACATGCAATCATACATACATACATAGTAGATTGTCCTTCTGCAGATAATTCACGAGGCAAAGAGAACTCGACCTAGCATCATCTACCTGCCACGTATCAACGAGTGGTGGACGGTGTGTGGTGACACGGTGAGGGCTGTCCTGCTCTCTCTCCTGCACGACATTGATGCCAGCTTGCCTGTGTTGCTCCTTGCAACCAGTGATTGCGAGTTCTTTCGTCTGGGCGACGAGGTTTGTGTGACCTTTGTGACGCTGGGATTTGTTTACAACTGAACAGCATTTGATCATGATTTGTCTTCAGAGCCTGTTAGTGTGATAGTTGTGAATATGCTTGTGTTCTCAGAGCATGAAATTCAGTTTGTCTGATCCCAAGAAGCTCTGTTTTATTTTTATACATTGTTTGGTCTGCTCAGAGCTATGCATAAGGGAAGGCCGCTTCTATCTGCTCTTGGTTCCTTCATGGTGGTGGTGTAGGCTTAGGCCTACACTACTACCGAACCAAAGAGCAGAACACATTTCCCTGAGACTGAGAAAGGGACCATTCCTCGCAAAGCGAGGTTGTGTTGTGCCAGGAAGGGCATCCGGCATAAAAAAACAATCGGGTGCATTTAATGCATCTATGGGGGAAACGTCCAACCTGTGCTTGCACAGAAAATGCGACGCTAAACTGTTAATGATGTTTGGAAAGGGCTGATAATTTCTTCTAGTTTTTTGTTGATTATTGAAATACATTTAATTAAATACATTGAAATACATTGAAACATGAATATGAAATGCAATTGAGGTTTAAATTGACATTTACGTGACGCAATGAATTGGGTACAGCAGTATAGAGAATTAATAGTGTACTGTAACAGTAAGAAGCTGATAGAATGTTGGAGGTGAAATTGATAATTAAACTAAAACTTAATTCTACATTGCTTTAAGACTATGTATAAATTGTATTGAAATTCAGTTATTAATTATATTACGATTCCATTACTATGTATGTTCATTGTTCTGATTGATACATTTTGTACATCTATTAATTATTCTGTGTATTTTTTTGTACGCCTACCTGCAGTTTTTGATGAAACTGCTTAAACTTGTTTACTTTAATTTAAGTGTTTAACTGTAAAGAAGACGAATGGTTCAGACTAGATATTGAACTAAGACTTTGACGAGTCCATAAACAATTACATTGATTTTGTAAATTCTTGTGATAATTAGCTGTAACCCATCAAAACTGACTGGATGCTCATGGTGATAGTATAGAGTACAATGATTAGCATTATAGCTGAAAGGCCTGTGCATGGAAGAGCTAATAAGTGGACTTTGACCGCTACGATTTTCATTCCATTGAACAAATTCTATTTATGATGTTGAGTGAGATGAATATGTTGCTGCTGCGTTGCGTGTCCAGGTGCAGGGTTTGTTTGGTGAGACCAGCCGGCAGGTTGTTTGCATGAAGAAGGCTGGAGAGTCAAAGAGACGCAAGTTCTTTGAGCAGCTGCTGATGAGACAGACGAGGCTCGTCGCCATGCCAGGGTCCGCTGTCAGTGAGTATCAATTAACAACTGTGCTTTTTTGATTTTCTCTGATTTACACATTTGTACTCGTATGCACCAACTTGTAAATTCTAAGATTTATGATTAAGATCTTTTCTTTGGCCTTGGCTACTTCACACAATTTAATCAAATAGTCTAGAGCGAACACAAGATCTTAAGCGTAAATCTTAGACATGCATGTTGATGATTTTGGGCATTTGTCATTTTTCTGTAAAAATTGTTGGTGATTATTACAGACTTGATTGGATGTGTAAGTAGTAATTAAGACTTTACATATAGTTACTGCAATTGTATGGTATAAGTGTATTTGTAGTTATGCGAGAATCTTCATTTTCGCTGTCTTCTGGTATCATTTAGTCGAGTAGGATTGAAATTCTTGAATAAATTGAGAAATTAAATCCAGAATTTTATATTCATGAGTGTAATCATATCAACTATGTCAATTTTGTAGTGAAACTAGACCTCTGTTTTTTGCACATTACGATGAAGTTTACACACTGTAGTGTAGAAAAATATGCCTGTTTATCAATAACTGTGCCTTCGATTGTCCGGGGAAGACAATAAGGTGCAGTAAAGAAGTGCTGCACCCATATATACAATAACTGATGTTACTATAGTTTTTTATTTTTTAACTCCACTCCGCAAACACATGATGAGATAGGTTTTGCTATTGTTTGCGCGTTTTGTGTATAGGGCTCGCAGTAAAGCCACTGAAGCTTGCGCCAAAGTTTAACTCCCCCAGCAAACACATGCATTAGATTTGCTATTGTGTGTGCGTGTGTGTGTTCATGTGTGTATGTGTTTGTGTGCGTGTGTGTACGTGTGTGTGTTGTGTGTGTAGGGCATGCAGTAAAGCCGCTAGAACTGGCACCGAAGCCTGAGCCACGCAAGCTGACGACCACAGAGCTGAAGCGAGTGAGGGACAAGGAGGAGTCGACGCTGCGAGAGTTGCGCCTGTACCTGCGTGGAGTCATCAACAAGCTGTCTCGAGACAGGAACTTCTCAGTCTTCGCAAAGGCTGTCGACATAGATGAGGTAGGCGTTGAGAATTTGTAGTGTGATGGCGATGGCGATTTAGTGTGATCGACGATACACCCTTTGGCTTTGGGGAACTAAGAATATTGCCACTGCGCGACCTGCATGTCGTAAGAGGCGACTGACTAATGGTGGGTGGTCTGATCAGAGCTATGCATAAGGGAAGGCCGCTCCTATCTGCTCTTGGTTCCTTCATAGTGGTGGTGTAGGCTCAGGCCTACACTACTACCGAACCAAAGAGCAGAACACT
>JAQFZK010000277.1:0-11710 GCA_034695905.1 Fridericia nemoralis | reverse complement strand
ACCTGACGAGCGGGGAGGGGGGGGTGGCTGGCGCTGGTCCAAAGAAACTGACGAACGGGGAGGGGGGGGGGGTTGAAAACCAAACTGGGGAGGGCTAAGCCCTCCATAGCCCTAGTGTAAAACCGCCACTGTCGTCATGTTTAGACGACTCAAGTCGACTGGTGTCTCGGCCACTGTCACTGGAAGGGGCGACGTGTAAGGAGAAGGATCAGGATTCACGGTGAATTTTATTAAACGCAGCATTGAGACGTTTGTCCAAGAGAGTCGAGTAAGTAGCATATTCACTAATTGCAAGTTATCGGGACGCATTTAGCAAGTGCAAGTACATTATCTGAGCTTATACCTGACGGGTAACGTTTGCCAGTAGTGCCTATCATGCTACCATTCAATACATTTGCTAAATCGCTGCAACTCTTACCCCGGCTGGCATGAAATTGATGTTTGGAATGCGCATTCCCATTCGCCCTATGCGTTATATTTTTGAGACTTTGACGTTTATATTGGTGATTAAAGTAAATAGGGGGCCTACAATTAGGGTCTTGTAGTGTAAGTTTTACAATGGGATACCAAATACATGTGTTACAGAGAAAACTAAAAAGACGTTGACCTACATTATGATTGAAAGCACGTATCCACAATGTTACTAGAACAATTCTTAGGGGGCAAAAGCAAAAGGTTAACGAGAAAACAGTACCGGATGAAAAGAAAATGTATTACCGAGACGTTAACCATAGGCGGAATTTGATCTCACCTCATGACGGGGAGATCAAAACGGAAATTACTTGACGAGCGGGGAGGAGGGGTGGGGGCGGTCCAAAATACCTGACGAGCGGGAGCGGGGTAGCCCTATAGGCTATATGAGAAAAATTATTACATTCGGTTTCATTGGGGGCTTAGTCCCCCCCCCCCCCCCCGTCCCTGATAAACTCCGCCCATGGCGTTCACAACGCTAGCACGAGACGAGGAAAGGAAGCACACTTCTTCTATTGACAATTTTAAAAATATTATTTAAATTCCTTCATTTAATATTCTGTAATTTCGGTACTCAACCGCGGAAAAAAAATTGTAACGAGAAAAAGAGAAGAAAACGAAGGTGGAATGTCTAACATTCAGGCACTTCAAAAGAATTTGATATGCAATTATTAATTTTGATTTTTACATTAATTCACTGCGGAGTATTATCATGATAGAATGAACTTATTTGTAATCTATTATTCGCGGCTAACACTTTGAAATGGCAACCAACAAGGGCTTCAGAGCCGGAAATGGGAGGGGGGGGGCAGCGAGTACGAGCTCCAGGCCACCCACCAAAAAAGAGGGTATACCCACTACCTACCATTTTTAAACAGGTACTTTCGTCCGTCGCCACACCTCCCTCCGCTCGTCATGCCTTGTTTTTTATGGTGACTTATGACCGCCGCCACTCCCCCCCCCCCCGGTCGTTGAAAGTTTTTTGATGGTGCCTTGTGTGACCGCTGGCGCCACCCAGTAACCCCCTCCCCCGCTCTTCAGTTTTTTTATGGTGACTTGTGACCACGGGCCCAAGACCTCTCACCATCTAAATCCGGCCCTGATAGGCTTAATATTTCAAACCCTTAACTCAGACCTTTAGGCGTTAAAAGCATAATAGTGAATGCAAAACTTAACAATACAAACGTATACATGTTTTACAGCATAAAGTAAATGAAAACTTAGATTATTCAATCATTAAAAATGTAACATAAGTTTGATAGTTTGATTGTTTTAAGTGTTCAGCATTGTAAAGTTGTAGGCCCCTACTTTAATTACATAGATTGCACGTACTAGGAGTTGACACATGCGTTCAATAGAGCCTGCCTCAGAGAACATCACGTGATCAGCCGCTAGCAAAACAACACACAACAGAACAACACATCTCACAGACAACATCTTACGGTTAGACGAGCTGTTGAAATTATGGCAACAAAGGTTACAGACTATTTACAGGATATACACATCCAGGAAATCACGCCAACTTCTTGCAGTATTTATACACGCCATTGTTGGAAAAAATGTATATATTAGCGTTATAAAAATATTAAACAGTATATACATTCTTTGATGTTTGCACCGTCGTGGTGAATATGTGATTAACATATGGAATAAATAAATATATTAGCTAATAATAAGATAAACTAACAGATATCGATAACTAATGTCGGCTCTGATTTGTGTAGGCGTATACATTCTAGAATATTAGCGCAGTGATTACTACACTCCGATCTGCCTAAACATTAAGAGGGAGTCCGTGCGTCCCAGACCCACAGAATCAGAAGCCCTTGCGTCCGTGGACGTTTTCATGATACTTTAATGTGTTTCGACAATTCAAGTAATGGTTTTAAAAACAGTGCTAGACATTTCTGAGTTGTTGTTTGTTGAGATTTTATTTGAAATTGTAATGACAATTGTTAAAGTAATAAAATTGATTGCGCCCTTTAAATGCCGAATATCCATAATAAGCCTCTTGCTGTGAACAGCGTGATTATTCCTCCCTGTTGTAGACAACTAACATAAAATAACAATGGTTTAATAACATTTTCATTCTAATACAATATGTCGATGACATTCAAAGCAAAAACTGTCCACACATCTACTCAATATTAAGTACAATTGCTAGTAGCTGATGCAAGGCCAAAACAGGCTAATATCAGCATCCCCACGGGGGGGGGGGAGGGCAAGGGGCAACTACCCTCTTTACCCTAATTCGGATGGGTCTTGAAATTTGTGCAGATCACTTTAGTTTTTTATATTGATATGGGGAGGGAGGAGGGGAAGTTAGACGTTAGTTCATTATCAGATTATTATCCTTCAGTGATATTTCGTATCAGTCACTTACAGTCAACTTCGTCTTACCATCAACAGTGACGCTGACAAATGTGATCGATTAGATTTCTTCCTCACTCACCTGATTCATACAGACAGGCTTAAAAATTCTTTTAGAAAATGTCCAGCAGTCGGCCGGATATTCTTCTTTACAAAGACAGTGAAACACAATTTAGGTCCCCTAATTTGTGGTTGCTTCGAGCACATATTTTCCATTTACAGTTACTTTCTTAATAAATGTGATTGGGCGAAGATGTTCCTTCATCCACCCTACAATATTTAGCTTTGTATCAGAGTTTGCTGTCTATAATTTTAACTTTTAAACTTTAAATTTCGCGCGCCATTTTCCTCAGTGTGATACTCAAGACTCCTCTATTTTCACAGTCACTTCGGTGCCACTAGTAATGTTCTGCATTAATTAATGTTGCGAGAAAATTTCTTTACTAGGGTATACAATAACACAGCACACAAGTCTTGTGCACATTTGAAGAATGTCAAATTCTGTGAACTTATCTAAAAAGCACTTACAATTCGATGATGCCGGGAAATAAGTATTTCGATGAGATACTGTTTTGCCCCCCTCCCCTTATCCCAGAATCCTAGATATGACACTACAGGCCAATCAGTAATTCAATTAATCAGTCAGGGTTGTTGTTCATAAGTGTAAAATATCTGATTATATTCAACCTATTTTGAAGCAATTACATTGGTTACCAATAGATTTCAGAATACTTTTAAAATTAAAAACATTAACATACAAAGTGTTACATGATCATAAACCATCTTAATGATTGCTTACCGGTATACTTATCGTTCGGTCTCACACAATATAAAATTTACCAGAACAAATTATTACAGCCTTTAATTTCTTCTGATGCTAATTCTTTTATTGTGCACCTCTTATTTGAAACAACCTACCTGAAAGCATTCGTGCTGCCATTAGTTTAATTAATTTTAGACAAATGTTGAAAACTCATTTTTATCCACCTTAATTTCTGTTTTTTATAAATAGAGATCTTACGGATAACGGTTTGGCCTCTTTTAACACCTTTCTCAGTTACTAACAATGTTATCACATTGAGTGAATGATACTACTGTTTACAGTAGTGGGCGTCATTGACATCTTGTATTAGAATGAAAATGACGTTAAATCTTGTAAGGTTATATATTTATTTCATTTATGTATGAAGATATATATATATAAATATATACATATATGTGTGTATATATATATATACAGGGTGGACCAAACAAATCCCCCCCCCCCCTTGTTATATTCAAATAATTTTTTTGAGCGTATGAAATATTGTCATATTTATTACACTTCTTGAAAGAACATTCAATTATCTTTAATCTGACATCAAAATCGTAAGTCTACAATGTACCTTTCAACATTTACATCGTTTATTTGGAACGACCCCAAAACATACAATAACCCAATGGGAAATAACGTGGTAACATTTTGTTAATAACTTTAAGAAATATTTTCTGACAAAAAGTTTTGGAAAAAAAAATTATTTTAGTAAATATTTCTTAAAGTTATTATCAAAGTTTTACCACGTTATTTCCCAAGTTTAAATCACTTTTATAGATACGTTATCATCTGTTGACAACACTTTGACTGTTTGTTTATTCCGACTCTAAAATTATTGCTTGCTGCATTGCTTTGATTGATAAACGCTGCATCACATCAATGATGTCCCATTGTGTTTTTCCGTGTTTTGGGGTCGTTCTAAAGATACGCTGTGGAATTTGAATGATACATCGCACACTTACGATTACTTTAGGAAAAATTGACCCTGGGGGTCGGATTTAACCCCCCCCCCCTCTCCCACTAACATAAATTGATCTCGACCCCCACTTCAAACTCCAACTAAAAAAATTGCTAATTGCTTGGGGCATATTTTGAGATTCCGTAGAGGGACAATAAGGCTATAGACTTTGCTTGATACTGAATGTTTTTTCGCGCAATGCCTTATCTACACTTTAGCAGCGTAGTATAGATCACAGTCATTACTATAGCATACTATAATTATATAATTTAATAATATTCTTCCTTATATTAAAACATGACAGAACGCAGTTGTTTACAATAAGTACACAGTTATACAGTTAAGTTCACCAGATTGCATTACTTTTGTGCATATGATTTTACATAGGCGCCACAACTTAAACACATAAATCCGATGATCACATTACACAACAATCCGATGAATATCGTAACCGAGTCAGTACCTTGCGTAATGCTTGCTGGCTATCACTGAAGCTGTCTGTTTATCCAGTTTACCACCCACACATGTATTGTAATCTACCCGTATACAGTTGCAAAAAATTGAGACTATTTCTATCAACGTGTAGGCGTCGACTACACAGGTAGTAGTCAACTGCAAAATTACTCTCAGGAGTATTTTTACTGAATATAATTATTTCCGGCATTTAATTTTTGATTAATAAAAGATCGGATTGTAGTGATCACGGCGCTAATATTTTAGAATGTATGCATCTACACGAATGTATTTTTATAACGCATTAGCGTTATAAAAATAAACATACATTAACATACAGACATAAATATACATTTTTTCCAACAATGGCGTGTATAAATACTGCAAGAAGTTGGCTTGATTTCCTGGATGTGTATATCCTGTAAATAGTCTGTAACCTTTGTTGCCACAATTTCAACAGCTCGTCTAACCGTAAGATGTTGTCAGTGAGATGCGTTGTTATGTTGTGTGTTGTTTTGCTAGCGGCTGATCACGTGATGTTCACTAATGCGGGACCAAGGCTGTGTAAATTATGCCCGGGTAGTAATTCCGTAAGTGCAATCTATGTAATTTTCATACAACTCTACAATGCTGAACAGTTCAAGCAATCAAACTATCAAATTAATGTTACTTTTGTAATGATTGAATGATCTAAGTTTTTCATTTATGTTATGCTATAAACATGTATACGCTTGTATTGTTAAGTTCGCATTCACTTTGTATGCTTATAACGACTAAAGCTCTGAGTAAACGTTTTGAAATATTAAGCCTATCAGGGCCGGATTTAGGTGGTGAGAGGCCTCGAGGCCATGGTCACAAGTCACCATAAAAAAACTAACGCCAGGGGGGGGGGTGTCGGTTTGATTGGTGCTATTGTAAATGAAAAATTTCTTTACTGAATTCGTCGAAAGCATTTTCTTTCCGGTAACTTTGCACTCTGAAAAACTGATGCCCGTCTGAATAAACCTGGGCAATACCACAAAAAGCCAATGAAACGCGCAGTAGGGTGGATCTTAAATATTTTTTTCTGAAAATCGTTATGGAATAATTACAGAAAGTTGTGACTATGTATTGTAAGAAATGTGTAAAAGTTTGAGAGAGATTGTTACATGTCTTCTGCTTCCCCAACAACTTTTGACTTTCACCATGTGGGTCGTCGGACTCGCGTAATTGCGTTTTTTACCAAGTTCAGTGAGGAATAAAACAAAATTGGTTCGCTCTACACATTTGATAATTTATGTATTAATAAATGAGTCGCTGTAGTTTTCAAAAATATAAACATGAAGGTTTTGATGTAAAAACTAACATAATAAGCGTTTATCGGGAGACAACAAAACACCACATTCACCCAATGCAGTAATAGCCTAGCATGACTAGGGCAAGATGAAATATAGGATTTTCTTTTCAATAAAATTGTTGCCAATATAATATTAACTGAAAAGAAATAGAATCATGACTATTACTTACTTCCTGTTTAGAGAAAACAAATAAAAACATATATTTCAGTATTTGAAATTAGTAAAATTTCATTCATTCTGACACTTTTCTTAATGACAATACAAATTGTACATTAACTGCAGATTTGATTTTACACACTTCGCTTTAATAATACACACTTTGCTTAATTATACACGCTAAAATAGGCCATGGATGTCTGCCAGGGTCAGTCCCTTGCCACTGGTTGTCAGTGATGTTTAAACAGTTCCCCACAAACAGATACAACTTCATCGTGTCCGTGTCCGCACCACGTTCTGAACTTTACGTGGCTTCGGCTTCATGTTATTCCTGACCTAGGTCTATAGTAACTATACACCTGAGACTGTTCATACAAATACAAGTGTTATTACAACTAAATCACGTGAATCGAATATACTCTAACATATTCAGGTGACAAACTCTGAAGCCTAATATTGAAAGGCAGATAAAAGGTAGACGGAACAGAACCAAGCACTCGAGTTCGGGTCGGATTAAGGTTAGATTTAGCGTTAGGTAAGGCACGGTTAGGATTAACCCAATAAGTGACTAGTCCATTATTTTTATTAGTTTATCTATTCTACAGACGCGAGTCCAAGTCCAATATTGGACTATTATTGTGAATGTTAATGACAGAATGAATGAAATTTTACTAACTTCAAATACTGAAATATATGTTATTATTTGTTTTCTCTAAACAGGAAGTAAGTAATAGTCATGATTCTATTTCTTTTCAGTTAAAATTATATTGGCAACAATTTCATTGAAAAGAAAATCATATATTTCATCTTGCCCTAGTCATTGTTTTTGATAAATGGTTATTATGTGAGTTTTTACACCAGAACCTTCAGGTTTATATTTTTGGAAAGTACAGCGACTGCTTTATTAATTCCTAAATTATCAAATGTATAGAACGAACCAATTTTGTTTTATTCTTCACCGAACTTGGTAAAAAACGCAATTACGCGAGTCCGACGAGCTACATGGTGAAATTCAAAAAGTTGTTGGGGAGGCAGAAGACGTAACAATCTCTCAAACTTTTACACATTTCTTACAATACATAGTAACAACTTTCTGTAACTATTCCATAACGATTTTCAGAAAAAAATATTTAAGATCCACCCTAATATACAGCCATCCTGTCGGTTATGCGGCAATGCAAGACAGCTATATGCCTGGAATGTTGACCAACTGTTGAGCTGTAAACAATGCCCAATGCCGTAGAAAACTTGCCAGTAAAGTCAAGTCCATAGTGTCAGCTACTCGTTTCTTTATTAAGTTTGAATAAAGGCATTATATGGGCAGTAAACTGATGCACACATCTGAGACAACAATGAACTTTTGAAAATATGGCAAAAATGATTTTAAATAAAGCTAAAGAAATTGTTAAATTCATGTTAACTTGGTGCCTCAATTAAACACATTTTTCAGAATCGAGACTAAACTATTGAACCTATCTGTAACAATCCATCATAATGCAAAAGGTTGTAGACGTAAACTATGTACCTATCTGTAACAATCCAGCATAATGCAAAAGGTTGTAGACGTAAACTATGTACCTATCTGTCACAATCCATCATAATGCAAAAGGTTGTAGACGTAAACTATGTACCTATCTATAATGCAAAACGTTGTAGCTAAGTCCAACAAACCAGCTGTAAATAATGCTTGATCGAGAAAGTTTTGGCAAGGGGGGGGGGGAACTTTTTACCTCTACATAATGTAACATAATTTTGGCTACCATAATTTGTTAGGCTATGAACAAAGAACAATGTGCAAGATAACTTCCTGATATTATGAGTTAGCCTGCACTATCTCTTCATTCAGTCAGGCTGCTCCACAAACACTAAAATTAAATGAATACTTCTAACACCATATTTTGCTCTAAGTACTTTGAGTTTGATGCTGGGTCCTCGAGTTCTATTTGTATTTACATTCAGAATTTGGAACCAGATCAGAATCATACATTCCATTTAATAGTTTGTAAGTTTCAATCGTGTCCCCGCTAAGGCGACAACATTTTACAGTAAGCAATTGTAAACATTTTAGTCCGACAGTTGTATGACAATCATCTGCAACCCGAGACCATTTTAGTTGAAGACCATTTTAGTTGCTCGCATGTGAACTTTTTCAATGTCTATAATCAGATGGCTCATATATGGGCATCAGATGCACATTCTAAATGACTTCTAACCAAACTCTTGTACAACATGATAATCGATACATTGTCTAGCAGATTGGTATTTCTTCTGATAATGTCAAGCATCCGATTGCTTTATTACTTTTTAGTGTTGGAATCTAGGCATCAAACCAGAGCTGCATTTCGACCGGAGGACACTCATTCTAGTTGACAATTTGCTTACGAGCTTTTCAACTGGTGTTTAGGCGTGCATCAAGACACGACGCTATATAACACACGAGAGAGAGGAGAGAGGGCGAGAGACAGAGAGAGGGAGAGGGAGGGAGAGATCAGAGAGCGAGAGCAAGTTGATCTGTTACCACTAAGGACTGTAACAAAACGATGATGTACCGCTGAGAGATCACAATGCATTGTTACTAAGATGAATATCAACAAGACGTCACTAGATTGTTATCAATACATCGAAATCACAACAGACCAATCACAACAGACCAATCACAACAGACCAATCACAACAGACCAATCACAACAAGCCAATCACAACAGACCAATCAAAACAGACCAATCCAAGACAAATCACAACAGACCGGCATCATGGCGTTTCTTCTGCTCATCACCAGTCTTGGGGGCAGATAGATAACAGAACGGAACGACTCATTTTGTATGAGTATCAATGCTGTATGAGTATCAATGCACCACACCTTTTTCACGGAGCACGTGATCCCCCTCCCCGGCGGCGCCTGTGTATGTATACATGTATGCATGTATATAACAGTGCCTGTGCGACAACAGTGTTAAGCTGGTTACACTTGAATCTCATTGCAATCCATGTAGAGAGGGAATGAGAGTCAGGTCGAATTCACAACTCTTACAACTCTTCTCAGTACACAGCAGCACTGGTACACTCTTCACAATCACAGCATCTTGTACAACAAAGATATTTAACAAAGAATATTATACAAATTAACAAAAGATTTAAACAAATCAACAAAATATATTAAACAAATGTATAAAATACACCGCAGTCAGTTCGAAAATGACAACACATTGTTTTTTTTACATGGGATCATCTTCTGACAACATATTCCAGAATAAACATAATTCTTTCGATGATAGGCCTATGCTGACGAAACTGTAATAAAAGCAATAAAGGTTATTTGTTATGTAAGTAGTTTGACGAGTCATCTGGTTTCAGTAATAGCCCATCGAGCTAGCACAATTACAAACAATAACACATCTTCCTTCCATTCTACTACAATCGGTCAAACTCTCCATTACAAAAAAAGAACATCAACCAAAACAATAAGGTGAAAAATCCAAGTAAGTGTGAAATGACACAAGTACGAAAGTAACAGATGAAACTAAAACCAGAATGTAAAGAGAATAATATTGAAAAAGACTTAACAATTTAATTGTAAATAATGAAACAAAGTAAAGTACTGAAAACAACATTTACAAACAACAATTCATTATACTGTAAACAATCAGATTGTTGTTGATACAACTCTGCTCCTATAGACTCTAATGATGATGATGATGACGACGATGAACGGTCAATCTACAGGCACATTATGCAACCGTGATCACTGCTCTAACAGAGGGGTCAATTATACATTATTATGCATACAGGAAGGGAATGAAATGAATGTAAAATAAATGTGAACGACTACAAAAGAAACCCGATATTAGTCATATTAAAGGAAAAACAAAATAAAAAATTATACGACGGTAATAAGTTTGTCCAACAACATAATCTAAATGGAACTAATTGAACCTTTCATTAACAAATCACCACAATTCTCTCTTGACACAAGACTGCATAGACTTTGTCAAACTCTGGCAAGCGTCAATTACTCTCAGTACATGAAAACGTTTCCGCTGGTAGTTTTGTGTTTGCTGAATTCAAGTTCTCACAGATTTCATCAAGTTACACTCGGCTGCTTGAAAGTGAAGGCTACGTACAGCAATCTGTGAGATGTTATTCATTTGCTAATTGTTTGATGCTCTTCCTTACACAACATTCAATCAACAGACAATGCAGCGCTTTCACAACGAGCAGATGAGAGTCTCATCTAAACACAGAACTTTGACTCCAAACCAGATTAATTGACAAGTATTAAAACAACACGTTTCATCACTGGCAGAACACAACATATGAATGGCACACATGACATGACACGCATGACATGACACACATGACATGACACACATGACATGACACGCATGACATGACACACATGACATGACACACATGACAGGACATACAAGACACGACACACATGACACACATGACATGACACACATGACATGACACACATGACATGACATGTTATGACACACATGAACACATGACATGACACACATGAAATGACATGCATACATGACATGACACTTCACTTCACATGACACACTCCACATGACACACTTCACATGACACACTTCACATGACACACTCCACATGACACACTTCACATGACACACTTCACACCACTTGTACAACACACCACACATCACACCACTCGCATTACACATCACACAAGCTTCGATAGACCGACAGCCAGTTGTTGATCATTACAGTAGTACTCGTCAATTATACTGTGTGTGTGTGTAGAGATACCAAATATACACACCATGCCCACACACACACAAACGCACGCAGGCACACCGTATTGTCACAAATGTTAAATGCACGGAGTAACCAAATACTCAGGAAAGAAAAAGATAGAACTCATCATTTTATAAACTGATTTTAAATGAAATGAATCATACTAGAAGTGATCATTATTGAAAATTAACTAAATACTTGCTCAACATTAACAATATCAGAACCGCTGCTGAAAATAAGTATCAACAAAACTCTGTCAGCTGCCTTCTTCACTTTGCACTACACTGTAGGCTATAATAGTGTACAGCATACAGTGTATAAGTGTACATGTCACAAGCTGTTTTAACCGGTAGCCGGTGTATATAGTTTATATTTAGCTAATATTGT
>JAQFZK010000276.1:0-11711 GCA_034695905.1 Fridericia nemoralis | reverse complement strand
GAGAAGGGGGGTGGCGCCAGGACTATGTCCAAAACCTGTCGAGCGGGGGGGGCGGGGTGCGCCAGGCGCTAGACCAAAACCTGTCCAGCGGGAGGGGGGATGCAGGTGCAAGTCGCAACAAAAACCCTGTCGAGCGAAAAACCAGAGGGGCAGCTTTTCCCAGCAGGGTGGGGTAAAGGCCCATTAAAACCACCCATACATACACGGTTTTAACTTAGTAAAGTTCCTGTTTTATCTGTAAATTTGTAAGGTCACTGACCCTCGCTGGAACTTTACAAATTGACTGAAAATTTCAGTAAATTTGCAAAGTTACTTACTTTACAGATTTACCGTAACATATAATATTATATAGATTGCCATTTGGTTAAGCGCTCGCTTTATGCTCCACGGTTCGTAGGTTCGGTCCTAGTTTAAGGTGCTCATGCGTTCAAATGCGTTCTTGTTAGTGTTCTTGCCTGGGTCCACCAAAGCAGTAAACTTGGTAGTAGCTGGTTAGCTACGACAGTGAATTGACTTGTTTGCATGAAGCACCGAGCCCGTCTGTATGAAACTCGAATTTCGGCTTGTGTCAAAACATTCTGGATATGTTAATTATTTTACAAATTATTTGTAATAGCATCATTGAATATTTCTTATTGCAGCGCTTGATGGTTTCTGTTTTAAATCTAGTTCTTTATTTTAAACAGATATATTACAAAAGCCACAAAATATTATCATTTATTTTTCAATTTAACCTTGGAAAAGCATTGTTCATTACAATAAGTTCTTACAAATCTGTGTGTATAATTTACCAATATAATATGAATTGTTAATATATTGTTTTTTATATCTTTGATAAAGTATAGATATTATATATGTGTATATATATATACGTATATATATTTGTATATGTATCTATAAGAAACAAATTTTGATGCAAATTTGTGATTACAGGTGATCAAATATCAGGAATTTGTGTCGGACTGGATAGTCTCTCTGCAGATGATGTAAGAAATATACTGAACTTTCTCGCTCCCTTCCCCGTCAAGTTAAAGATCTCTCATACACCTTACTGTGCAAATTTGACCGAGCCTGAATCGGGCATTGAGGCAAGGGTAAATGCAAGCGGCGGTACACACTTTGATTTGCCAAACGTTGGTGGCGATACAGTACATGCATCAGGAGGAATTCAGGAGAAATCACTTGGAGACAAAATTAAAGATTTCATTCGGCCTACATTGGAAGACTTCGAAAACGATTTCAGCTTAACTAGAAAAACTACCGCTGATGTCAATTCTCTTACACCAACTGAGAAACTGGATGAAACCAAAATACACGGAAACTCCAAAAAGAGGACAATGACTGTCGAAATGGGTGCAGATGGCAATTTGAACGAAGATAGGTCAGGATATATAACAGGCACTGGAGGAAGTGTCACAGATAGCGTTGGTTTGGATCTGCAAAGAGGTAGAAGCGATACGTTAAACGCAACAGAAGAAATTCATGAAAAAACACTTGTTGATAAATTCAAAGACTTCATTCGGCCTACATTGGAAGAACTTGATAGCATCACAACTCCAAACAAAGATGTATCTGGTGCTGTTAATGCTGTTAAACGTGATGAAAACACATTTCAAGGGGGTGCTCAAAAGGATGTTACAACTGATGACATAAAAGCTGACGTTAAAGTGAAAGAAGATAAGTCAGACCGTGAGAGTTGGTTTGAAAGATTTAAGCCGAATATACATTTTGGAAAGTCTGAAAGGCACGCTGTTTCCGAAGCAGATTATGACAATAGAAAAGGAACGATAGATATCGTAGGAGAGCCGGAAGGAAGTGTAATGGCTACTGCATTATATCCAACCGGAATAAACACAAATACTGAGCAAACTGTCAAATCTGATGGAACCAGATTTACAAGAGAAACAGAAGATAAAAATCATACTGATAGAGTAAGTGCAGACTTCAGATTAACGGAAAGTGGGCCAGGATTTGAAATTGAGAACGGTGATAGATTCATAGACAGTGGCGAAGTAGAAAGGTATGTTTCGAAGATTGTTAGTGATGCATTAAATGAAGCATCAAAAAAGACAGATAAATCCCTAGGGGCCAAAATTAAAGATTTCATTCGGCCTACGTTGGAAGGCTTTGAAAACGACGCCAACGTAAATAGAAAAACAGCCGATAGAGAAGACAGAGCAGAATACATAACTGGCACTGAAGAAAGCTTCACAGACAGAGCAGATTCGGCTTTGTTAAGAGGCAGAATCGATACGCCGAATGCAACAGTAGACATTCATGAAAAAACATTTGCAGATAAATTTAAAGACTTCATTCGGCCTACATTGGAAGAATTTGATAGCATCACGAGTCCGAAGAAAAAGGTTGCTGATGATGTTAATGCTGCTAAACATGACGGAAACACGTTCCAAGAAGGTGCGCAACAGAATGTAACTAGTGTAGAAATAGACGGTGACGTTAAAGTGAAAGGAGATAAGCCAGAACATGAAAGTTGGTTGGAAAGATTTAAGCCGAATATACATTTTGGAAAGTCTGAAAAGCATGCTGTTTCCGATGCAGATTATGACAATAAGAAGGATACGATAGATATTGTAGGAGAGCCGAATGGAAGTGTAATGGCTACAGCGGTATATCCAACTGGAATAAAAACAGCAGATAAGGAGACAGTGAAATCTGAGGGTATAAAATTTCATGGAGACGCCGAAGAAAATATAAACAGTGATGGAACAGGAGCAGGTGTCCGATTCACGGAGGATAAGCCTGGATTTAATTCTGGCCTTGAAGGAAGAGTGCCTGACAGTGAAGGTGGCGATTATGATTTGCCAAGAATTAGAATTAGTGGTTATACACAAACTGTAACACCGGCAATTCATGAAAAATCATTCGGGGATAAAGTGAAAGATTTCTTCCAGCCTACCTTGGATGACTTTGATACTAACTCAAGTCTAATCACAGGTGATGGAAGAGCGGTGAACCCTTACAGTACCAAAGTTCACGATGGTGCCGAAGGTAATGTGGCATCGTCTGAAACAGAGGCTGAAGTTGAAGTGAAACAAGATAAGCCGGACCACGAAAGTTGGTTGGACAAACTGAAGCCAAAGATACATTTCGGAAAGTCTGAGAAGTATTCCATTTCAGATGCAAGTTATGAGAGTAAAAAAGGTAAGACTGAGATTGTTGGAGATCCTGAAGGTAGTGTAATTGCTACTGCGGTAAACCCAATTGGAATGAAAACAGGAGCCAGTGTTGAAGCGAAAATTGAACAGCGCCGGTCTGATTACCTTGAAAGCAGTAACGATGCAGAGGAAGCGAAAGCAAAATATGTCGATGATACTAATACCGTTACGGGAGATATTTCAGAAACTGAAGGGCATATAGTAACCAAAGAACAGATACCAGAAACTGAACCAAAATCATTAGACATCATCGGTAAAATAAAAGAGCTATTTGTAGGCAGTGATTCCAAAAATCAGCTCTCTTCAAATGAGGATAATGCGACACGTATTAACCAAGACCACAAATCAACTTATCGTACAGACTCGTCCACTGACACTGGAACAATAGATGCGAATGCACGCACACTGAGTGCAGAAAACAAGGAAACTGAAAAACTAGATACTGAAGCTGATACTAAGAAAGGTAAAGGATTGTTTCATGTAGAACTCCCTAAATTTGGATTTGGTAGAAAACGTTTGAAGTCAGATGAAAATGCACCAACTGAAGATGATGCTACTGTGGGATTTGAACGCGACGAGGGTCACAAAACTGGTGCGGGAGGTTCAGTTGGTTTTGAACAACCGCAACTTGGTGTCAATCTAACACCTTCAGTTGAGGGCAAGTTTGACGACAATAGTTCACATGGATCGAAATCGAAAACGGGATTTGGCTTTCATGTGCCAATATTTGGCTCAGGTAAAAAGAAGGCAGATACCAATCCACATGGTAGTACTGTCAGTGAAGTTTCAGACCATTCAAACAGCACAACAGAATTCAAGGCTGATTCTGGAAAACTTGAAATTGATTCAAAACTAAATACTGACGTTTCTAAAGCCGCTGGTGAAGCAGGAAAATCAAAAGGTGGATTCAGTATTACGTTTTCAAAGCTTGGTTTTGGATCGAAAAGTTCCAGGTCCGATAATAATGTTGAACAAACTCAAGCAAGCGATGATAATCGTTCATTTGCAACATCGTCGGATGCTACGATTGATCTCACTGTGAAAAGTGAAATTAATGTTGATGCCACAGCTAAAAGAGATTCAAAAGTCGACGACAACGATCGATACACCAGTGGATCAATTGAGTTCGTTGATCCAAAAGTAAATGTGGCCAAACCAAGCTCAAAGAAACATACCGAAGAAGATATAAACCTAAACAGTTCCAAATCAAGTGAAATATCTGGTTTTAGGTTGCCAGTATTTGGATTAGGTAAGACAAAACCAGACTCCAATAAGGAAATTAGCTCTAAGAATGAAATAACAGAAATTCCCGTAAGTGCCACTGCGTACAAAGTGGATTCCAGAGACCCTGTTGATGGCGCAAGGGACGCTGAAGCTACTGACGTTAATGTTGAATACACTCAATCGATCGGAGGATTCGGCATCAGTGTTCCAAAGACTGATGATGGATTACAAACCTCATCAGTCAATGTTCAAACTGAGAAACAACGTGTTGATCATGAACGCTCAATAGATGCGACAATTGGAAATGTGAATATCAATTTACCACAAGAGCTAGTAGAAAGCAAACACGTCACTAATCCTGTTGTAGATCATACCGATCATAAGGCAAGTAAAGGCGAATCTAATGTTCAAGTGACTGAATCCGGATTTCACATCGTTGATTCAAGAGAAAGAGATCCGACTTCTGTCGTTATTACAGAGACATCGGGCAACGTCGATAATGATGGCATAACTAATGTAGAAGTTCAGTACTTCCCCTATGACATTAATAAAAGAGTTACAAGTGGGACCGAATTTCCAACAACAGAAATTCAGGATGAAAGTTGGAAATCAGACAAACTCCATGGAAATTTGGATCTTCCTCACGTTGGCGTTCAAGCTGACACCAAGGGGCATGTAGGAACGTCAGCATCTGATTCGTGGAATAAAAATGTTGAACCTTACATCGATGCAAGAATTGATTCGTGGAATAAAAATGTTGAACCTTGCATCGATGCAAAAATTGAGCCATGGAATAAAAATTACGAGCCTGGTAACAATCCAAAAGTTGAACATTGGGGTAAAAAATATGATACCAGCCCATATGTTATCTCACCGAGAGACGAAAGAGACATTTCGTTCATTGCAGCTGGAGTTAATGTTGATTCCACTAATGCACTAACTGATGAAAGCATAAAGACAAACATTCCTGGTGTAAACTTTGATAGAACAAAAATAAATGAAGGCCTTGGCACAAAGCATCCGGCGTCGATTATAGAATCCCAGAAAGTTGACACTAGTGGTCATCAACAGATTCATGGGGACTACCGCTCAGGTGATATTAATGTTGATAAGGCTAATGCCAATGCGCCAACAGAGACAGACAGCGATACAGACGTTTGGTATCCTGCAGTTGATTTCCACACAAATAAAGAGGTAGTAAATGCAGATAGTGATGAATTTGGATACACCAGTAATCAAAGCAAGGTAAATATCAATATGCAAACAGATAGCGAAAACTTTGGTACCGGGATTCCATATTCTTGTTTGGAAATGGATTCTGTACGGCCGCTTAACGCGGTTGATTTCAAAGGACGTCACGCACCAGGATTGGTTAGTTGTGTTACAGAAACAGTTAACAAGGATGAAGTTACTGATGTAAATACGCGTAATCGTATCCATTACATTGAAGGAGAGGGAGATGAAATTAATTCTAATAGGAGAGAAATTGAAAATCGCGATGATATTTCGAAACCAGATGAATTTAAAGAACGGCATAGTTTGGGCAACGTTCGAGGTGATAAAACAGTTACTGTAACTGTTTCGGAAATTGAAACAACAGAAAAGTACGAAACCGGAACTACAAAACTACCCAGTGACGTAGTTGTAAACAGAAGGCCAGATATTGCACATGGCAGTAATTTAACGGATGTGGATTCTGTAGAAAAAAAATCAAAAGGTTACTTTGAGGCCGATATAGATGGCAAAGATTCCACTGACCTCACACGTTCACAAGTCGGTAACATGCAGCCGAGCTCAGTTCGTAGCGGAACGAGTGTCATGGAAGTGGACGTTTCAGAAACTCAAAGCTCAGTTGATACCATGTTCTCGGAATTTGACCTCCATAAGAAGAAATCAGAATTGGGTCTCCACGATCGGTCTTCGGCTGAAGTAGACGACGGTTCATTGTTGGATGTATCGGAACAAAACATCAATGTCAATAGAGAAGTTGTTGATGAAAACAAACACCACTTTGAATCCGGTTCTAATGCTGATCTCGATGTAACGAAATCAACGACAAGATTTGATACACACTTGCCGCCGTATGAATTTGAGACAAAAACTTACAAAAGTGATTCTACTTTCGATCAAAGTGTAGTTTGCGATTTTGCAACTGGCAAAGTTGTTGTTGTTGAAACTAATCCAAATGTACCGACAACGTTTACAGATTATTCAGAACTGAAAATACCATACGCGAATGACGAGCTTAACAAAAATAAGAGTGCATTTACTGTTGAGCAAGCTACACTTAAAGGTGACAGCACAAAAAGAATCAATAGTGTCGATAATCAGCTAAGAGACAGTGGCAGTGACGGTTTTGTCACGATAACCAGACCAAGATTTGATACAGAAATTCCAATGTTCGATTGCGGAACAAAGCGTAACGAAGCTGAATCCTTTGTTGACCAAGGCAGCGTTTGCAATTTTACACCTGGAAGACATTTTGGGGAAGATCCTTATACACCGATAAGGACTTCCGATTACTCTGAAAAGAGAGAGACAAACAGTGAGACAGATGGTGCAATCAACAGATATAATAGAACAGCAGATGTTGACGAAACTACTTACGGAGGAGGTTACAGCGTAGAACAAAATGGGAATGCCAATATTCTTGTTCAAAAAGGTCAAGGTTTTGACAAATTAATAAAATCAAATGCAGTATTCAGTACAGAAGTTCCAAAGTTCGATTGTGGCACAAAAGTTAACGAAGCTGATAACGTTGATCATGGCAGAGTTTGCAATTTTTCAATTGGTGGACATGTTGCAGGGATTGATCCGTATACACCGATAACCAATACGGATCGTATCTAAAAGAAACGTTCATTTGTAGATGACACGAATAATACAAATACAAATATCTATGCTTTTGATCAGTCCACATATAGACAGGACTTTGAAGAGAAGAAAACGGGTGTTGATGTCCCTCTACAGTATCAGCCTGGTCTGTTAGTTACCCGTCCAAGTGAGAACGTTGACGGAAATGAACGATATCTAGATTCCAATTTAAACATTGTTGCGTCAAAAACTGATACGAGAGAATATGTGGATATTACAGATTCTCGATATGTTGCTGAAGGTGATACAACTGAGACTGGTTTCGATTTACAAAAAGGTGGAGTGCGTGATGAGGACTTAGGGCCGATCACAGACAGAGAACGTTCTAATACTGACGGCCGACATGCTCATAAACCAAACATGTCAGATAATCTTGAGAATGAATCCACGATTCATTATTTTGAATATAACAGCAACAAACGAAATTCCGATTTTGAAGTTTCAGGAGCTGTGCCAACAACCGGAGATGTGATCAAAACACCAACCAACGACTTTGTTACCAGACATTGGAAAGACGACGCAGATCCCAATTCAAGCCGTGAAAGTTCTGTTTACATGAGGCAGTCGCACGTAACAGATTCTGACGCAAGCTTCACTATAGTCAAATCAAAAACAAGATTTGGTTCAGAAATTCCAACGTTTGATTGCGGTTCAAGAAGTTATGAAACTGAATCCTCTGTTGACCAAGGCAGTGTATGCAATTTTGCAGTTGGCAGACATGTGGTTGAGATTGATCCTTACGCACCAATAAAAACAACAGAAAACTCTGGAACGAAACATGCATTTGAAGACGATGAATTTAGCGCAGATAAAGTTACATCGAATGTTGATCACTCTACATATGAAGTTGACAGCAGAAAACGGAAAGCGACTGGGGAGGTTCTGACAAAAGAAAGAGACGGTGTTGTCAGTGTAAGAAAACACCATTCGAATGTAAGTGGCGCAAGTATCAACGTGCAACGAACTGAACCATATCTAAATGATGATGCAAACACTGTAGCGCCAAAAACTGATACGAGACAGTATGCATATACAAATGATCCTCAATATGCCACTGGAGAAGCTAGAACGCAAATTATTACCGATTTACCTACAGGTCGGCTGCTTGATGAGAATGCGAATTCGGACAAAGATAAAGAAAATGCTAATACTTATGGCCTAAATGCAGATGCAACAACTAGGTCAGATAATTTTCAAGATGAATCCAAGATTCATTATTTTGAATATGACATCAACAAAGGAAATCATGATTTTGATGTAACAGGAGTTACTCCATCAACCGGACATGGGATCAGAACACCAAGCAACGACTTTGTTACAACAAACTTGAGAGGCGACTTGGACGCGACTTCGAGCCGTGAAAGATCTCTTCATCTTAGGCAGTCGCATGCAATGGCCGATCAACCAAGTTCGTTGTCGAGAGGAGTATATGACATCAATGCGAATGTGTCCAAATATGAAGATGGATCGGGTGATAGATTGCATAGATTTGACAACAGCAGTAAACAACCGGATACCATTATAAGTCAGTCAGCAGCAGATACAGCCGTTTCATTCAACAGAACTGAGGCCCATGTTGATTTCTATAAAACAATTACCAAAGATGTAACTGTAATCGGGCATGACATCCCTGACGAATCTAAATTACCTGAACCGTTTGTTGTAAAGTATCCAAGGAAAAATTTGGGTTCAGAAAGTTCTGGTACTGATATAAATGTTAATGAACAACCCGACTACTCAATTGGCACATTTGTTGCAAGTGTTGATATAGTTATACCAAAACAAGCCGTGCTTGATACAGAAAACAAGCTTCCAGACATTCAAACCTCGACGAGAGAAATAAATGTATCTCATGCAAAACTACTCCAGTATGAATCTGAAAACGAGCATAAACCGACTGTCAGTTCACCTGTAGAAAGAACCGAACTCTGTATTAAAATACAGAAACCGATTAAGGATCAATATTTTGCTAAGCCAGGTGTAAAGCTTGACAAACAATTAAAGTTTGATGCTGGAGAAGACACAGATTCCGACGCTAGAAGTCCTGAACCAAAGCGGCAACAGGAGTATAAAGTAGAAGCGTCTGTACCAGAGTTTTATTACGAATTTGACACGAAAGGATCCGAGAACGAGTACCGGCTACAAGACTCTGAAAGCTATAGCAGCAGCGAGAGGACGTCTGATGAACCAGGAATGAAATATAATATCGTTGGTTCTCAAGAAGCTTGGACAGGACGAGAAACTGTCACAGTCACTGAAACAGTCAGTGCACGCATAAATAGAAGCGTGAATGACTCGAATCCAGATAATCGTGTATCTGAATCAATTCTTCAACTTGACGAGAGATTACCGGTGGTGCAGAGTGGAGGAAACTATTTCGGGAGCAGCACTGGCGATAAGGTTGAAACAGAATTCTCTGATGAGTTTGTCGGTCCTGAGATTACTATTGAGCATTCGAGTAAAACAGATGGCCGTTTCATTCGCTCAGATTTGAGCGAAATGCAAACGCGAAGAGAGTTCGATACGGCAAGACTCGGTTCTACGATGTATACAGAAGATATCACTCGTGATGTTACCGGATCAACAACAGTTTCACATGGTGCATTTAATGCAGACGGATTCAGTAGACCTAATCATGGTAATAACACTTGGGCAGTTAGAAGTTCCAATGCTGACGGTTCAGAAAGCACATTTGATGCATGTAACTCGATGTCAACAGTGGACGCTGCTTACAATTCATCGTCTTCTGAAAGTCGACACTCCAACAAACGATACCTAGACATCGAGAATAACTGTGATACGCTTAATGTTCAGATATACATGAAAAAACCCAAGGTCGGTTTTCGAATAGAAATGTCAAAATTAGAGAGTATTTCAAATTTTTCTCCAGATCGTGAACGTTTTGACGATTCTGGAATCATTCCTGCACTCATTGAATCCGAAGAGAAGTGGAAAGTTTCGGTAACGAAGTCTGGCAAAGACGCTAGCAAACCGAGCGCCATTCCGAAGGGGAAATTCACAACGAATTACGGAACAAAGGGACGTGCAACCGATTTGACTTCTCTGCAGAGATCGGTTGACGTTAAGAAGATAGTTGCTCAGACTGAGCAGGTGTCACAATCTGAACACGTTTCTCTCACAGATTTCGTTCATTCGTCTGCAGGTTTACATTCATCTCGCGTTCTATCTCAACACGAACCGTTTCACAAAACGTCCGATCTTTCACCGACATCACCAACAACCTCGACATCAAGCGATGGAAGCAGTCCCACTAGTGAAACCAAAATTTCCAAATTTCAAATGCAATTAAACCTTGCAAAAACTAGCGAGAAAAAAGTTACGAAAACGAGATCTGTTGATGTTCAGAAAAGTAACCAAGCGACCCCTGGTGCAGCGAGTAGTTATGATGATGTTACAACAAGACCCGCCGCTTCTAGGCTGCCTAAACTTGGGTCTCGTCACTCACCGAAAAAGCAGGAAACACCAAAGAGTCCTTAAACTCACTAGCAGCAGACAGTAATGCTTTCGGGATTACTCCACAGCACTCTACTGCTTTTTATTTAACAACTAACTTGCAATGGTAACAAAAATAATTACATTATATGTACGATGGCAGATACAAAATGCGGAATAAGAAACTGACCCCCTAAGAAACTGTTCAATGATTTCGTCATCTGGCGACTGTTTAATATCAACATTTCTGAGATCATGTAGAGTCCAATGTAACACACTCGTACCAAATTTGACAAAAATATCTGCAACAGCAGCTGAGTTATGCATATTTGTCGGCGTCTACCCTACGTTTTGCATCGATTTGCTAGATAAAAATTAGCCCCTATGAAAATATTCAATAATTTCGTCATCTGGCGACCGTTTTAAATTTTCATTGTTGAGATCATACAGGGTCCAATTTAAAGCCTTCGTACTAAATTGTATAAAAATATTTGAGATATCAGCCGAGTTGTGCAAATTTTTGAAATCCCACTTTTTGCAACATTTGTTAGATTTTGTGGTCAAATCGATGCAAAATGTGAGGTTGACGCGGAAAAATGTTCATAACTCAGCTGTTGTCGCAGTTATATTTGTCAAATTTTGGTACAAAAATGTTAAATTGGACTGCATATGGAATTCATAAATTTTGATTTAAAACCGTCGACAGATGGCAAAATTATTCAAAAAATGTGTAGGGGGCCAGTTTTTTAAGCCGCATTGTAAATAGAACATCGTTGTATACTGTGTAATCAACATTAACATGGAATATACATTATGATTGTAACTTTTACGCTTGATTTTGTTGCAGTACATTCATGCGATAAATGACTGACTAATTGAAATGAAACTGTGGAGAGTCAATATATATAACTGCTGTATAAATATACAGCCTTTAAATAAAATGGATTTTATATTTAATTTAATTTAAATCTTGACAATCCTCCC
>JAQFZK010000275.1:0-11730 GCA_034695905.1 Fridericia nemoralis | reverse complement strand
GAGAGGCGAGAGAGAGACAATACAAATTAATCAGCATTGTATTTATTATGCCGTTTGATCCTTTAGCTTGTATGCTGCTCATACCTGTGCATGACCGTGTTGCTGTATTTGTGAGTGTATGTGTGTATGTGTGTGTGTGTGTGTGTGTGTGTGTGTGTGTGTGTGCGCGCGCGCGCGCGTGTGTATGTGTGTCTGTCCGCCTCTTTATGTAGTGATTGTTATGCATCAGTGTTTGTTATTTACAGTTCATTATCACAGAGCAGTTGCAAATCGGTGTGCGCATGAATATTTCCATTGCTTCACATCATGTCACATTCAAAGTGTTTTATTGGATGGATTTTTCTCCCATTGTTCTTCCCTCAGACAATCTGCAGTAGCTACTGCATGTTATGTTCACAATAATGGCTGGTACACCCCCCCAACCCAAGCACATGAATAATTAGAGAGTACTGGAGTATACACCAGTACCGTACTCGAGTCATGAGAGAGTAGTTTAGTATACGCTAATACCTCAATCATGAGAGGGTACTTGAGTATATACTAGTACTTGAATCATGAGAGGGTACTTGAGTATATACTAGTACTTGAATCATGAGAGGGTCCATGAGTATATACCAGTACTTGAATCATGAGAGGGTACTTGAGTATATGCCAGTACTTGAATGACGAGAGGATACTTGAGTATATGCCAGTACTTGAATGATGAGAGGATACTTGAGTCTATGCCAGTACTTGAATCACGAGAGGGTACTTGAGTATATGCCAGTACTTGAATGATGAGAGGATACTTAAGTATCTGCCAGTACCCGAATCATGAGAGGGTACTTGAGTATATGCCAGTACTTGAATAGAGTACTCAAGTATATGTTAGTACTTGAATCATGAGAGAGTACTTGAGTATACAACAGTACTTGAATCATGAGAGAGTACTGGATTATAAACCAGTACTTGAATCATGAGAGAGTACTGGATTATAAACCAGTACTTGAATCATGAAACAGTACCAGTTGGAGTATATACCAGTACTTGAATCATGAGAAAGTACTTGAGTATAAACCAGTACTTGACTCATGAGACAGTACTTGAGTATAAACCAGTATTTGACTCATGAGACAGTACTGGAGTATATACCAGTACTTGATTCATGTGAGAGAGATGACTATCACTTTCTTCTGGTACTTTACATAATCGAGCTGATCACAGTATAATATTGACACAATTCTTACTTCCTGTATGCAAGAGAAAGTGTAAAATTCAAACAAACAAAATGTAAATTAACAGTTTAAATTACAAATCAGGAACCCAATTAGTAATTAATGTAAGTTTTTCAACTTCAGAATTAGCTTTCTGCATTCACGACACCAATGATAAAAAATTATTCAGTATTCAATTTAAAACAAATTACCCCTAATGTACTAAAAATACACTAAGAATTGTAAATAACCAGAATAGTTTTAGAACCAACTTTTTGCAAAATAAATCACCTATAATTCGTTTATGAAGTACTACAATCTAATTTTGGCAAAAAAATACAATTTACAAAACAATTGTTCAACTTTTAAAACTCTATCATATTTCTAAACAGACCCATGCATATTATGAACGTTGAAGAATGCTAGTAGGAGTACAGTACTAATAAAGTGTTCAAAGAACTGTTTTATCGATTTAGGTTCGATGGATACTGGTTTGAAACTTGTTTGCAACATTAAGTATTTATGTAAAACAACATTACAGCTAAATTTTAACATCAAATAAACATTGCTTTTTATAAACTAATATATACAAGATTATCAAAAAATTACCACAGCTTTTCAAAACTAGTCTATCATCTAACTAATCTAAAACTAACATTGCACACTAAATAAACACTGCTTATAAACTACAATACAGAATAATATATCAGATCCATAAATTACAAGAATAAAAAACTTGTTTTTTTCTTTAAAAATCTCCAATTCGCAGTCACTTTCCAACTGTCACTTTCGTGGCGTGCCAGATTTGATGTAGTCTCCACGCAAATTGGTTTTAGAAATCTGCTTAGTTTCAACTCTACAAGTCAGAATGTTCATATAAAAATGCTGTTTTTATAGAGATCTAATGATATTGCAGCATTTAAGTGATTGATAAGGGCTCTGAAAATGAGATTGGATTTTGTAATGACAAAAATTTATAAATAATAATCATAAGTCTCCTCCATACAAACTATAAACCTCATAAAACTCCGCTACAGATTAAAAACCTCCGAAAAGTTTTCTCACTAAAAACAATACATCAAAACGATGTATAAATAACTGTAGAAATCTTGATAAGGAATAGATACTAGACTGGAAATAGACTACGGTAGTTTAGTCTATCTCTTAAATAATGACCCTTTCTATCGTTGGTATCAGTGCTAATATCTTAAGTACTCTGTGTTTTAAAATGAGTTACATTCTTTCCAGTTTTTCAAACAAGTTGAAACAACCAGTTCCGGTCTTTTTATTTTAGCCTATCTTTCAAAATATTTAATGCTAGGAGAAGATGTTTTTCACACTCATGTAACAGAGTGCATTGTAGACAACCCTTGAATCAAGTCAAATGAATTTATTCAATAAAGTAGCTTAAAGTAAAGGGTAAAGGGATAGTGAGATTAATATCACCCTTCTTTTCTGTCGGCTACAGAAACAATACACAAATGAACAAGTAGGACTGTAGGAGTCAAATTGAGTAACCACTAAGATTTTCAGTAAAACTTTCCAAATAAAACTACATTTGAAGTAGTTAGATTGTTATTTGAGAAAATTATTAGCCTCAGCTATTAAAATATTCAAACGCTGCAATTTTGGACTCGTAAAACCTACGACATATATCAACTGTTCATAGATATAAAATCACAACTATGCTAAATATATTGCATAATTTATTCTCTGTTAAAATTGACTAATCGATTTGCACTTGAGAAATGAGCATCTAGAAGTCTCCATACAAAAAAATCCCCTCACAGTTTAGAATACAAAACATTGACATGTTATCAAATCCCTGTTGGCAAGGTATGAATGAATACCAATCAATATTCAATTTCACAATGGATGACTTTCTGCCGCATTGCATATGGGCTGCTACCGACACAGTGCAAGATACTGTTAAACTGTGGGGCATGTTTTGTTACCTATGCAAGCGAATTACAAATTCTGCCGCTAGATTTTATGCAAATAGTCTTGCTGCGTGACCCATTAAAAAGCCTGTATGCAAACAGTTACTAAATTTAAACCACTGCGTGAATTGTAAGTGTTGTTTTGCATTAGAATGCATTTGAAGTGTTTTGTTAGCATCGTTCGCAATCGGTTACTGCAGTTTGAGTTGTATTGAGGATAGTAGTGTGCTGAATACTCTCAACATCTCATTTTGAAGCTGAGAACTTGGAGGTAAAAATAATTCCACTCTACTAATTCAATTTCATCAGAATGTAAATTGAAAAGCGAACGAGAGAGTCCTGTAGGAAAATACAATTGCAATTCGAGGACTATTCCTGACAGTTGGAGAGTCCATTTAATTCTTGAAGATAAACAATGGACAAATTGCATTCTGCTTGGCAAAAGCATCTTCAAAAACACTTATAGGTATTGCTATGGTTACAAAATATACCACACTAAATCATCCACTTCTAAACTGAAGGTATTACTTACTAGTACTAAAGAAATATTTGTTTTCCAAAAATACTAAAAAGACTTCTTAACTGCAAGCTCTTAAATTCGAATTCTATTTAGGTAATTCAAGTTCGATTCAGTAAAATATACAATCCCAGTAATACCATGTGCAGTACTATAAATCAAGTAAAAATGTTACTTTCTTGTTGTAAAAGAAAGTAACTAGAACAAACATAATAACAAACATAATAATAAAGCATTGCAATAAAAGAAATATATGTGACCAGTTTCAATCGAATACACAAATCTACTGATACATACAATAACAAATATACTTATGGTTTTAGCACCAAAGAGTTAATAATCAAGTAAAAGAACACTTTTCATTAGAAGGTCAAACATTGTTAGATAAACTTGAATTACTTGGCATCAAGGTTATAAAGTTGTCAGATTAGTAAAAACGTTGACGTTTAGAACACATCAAATTGAAAGTCAGTGAATTTAAAAACTTAGTATGACAAAACTCTATCAATAAATTTAAAATACCAAATAATTAATGCATTTTTTTCATTGCAATTTTCCTACAAATATTATAAAAATTTAAAAATCCAGTTCTCAGTTTCAATAGACCAAACGAAATGTATTAATCAAAGAAATCTATTAACTTCAACATTTCCACTTCATATCTGTAGTCAGTTTCTCACATGACCAGTCAAGCTTTCCTTACAGGGTCATGCTTGCCTAATCAAGAAGAAGCTTTAATAGAGATGAAAGCCCATCTCTACTGAAGCAGATGAACTGACATTTTATAACCCGGAAGCTCCCTCAGCAGTTAAACTTCAAACAGTACCATAGCGAAAACTAGGCGGACATATAGAGGATTCCCAAACGACAGTTTGGAGGCTTTGTTCTGTACTAAACATTACACCAAACTGTTCTTAGAACAAAGCAATTTTACAAGAACGGCACTTAAAGAGCAAAGGAAGTCTGTCTGGACAATAACCAAGAGAAGTCTGGACAATAATGCACTATTCCACCGCAGCTCGAGTTTGTACGTCATCCCTGCGGCCTACACTTTATACACTTACACGCCTAGTGTATAAAGCCTAGTGTATAAAATGTCGGCCGCGGGGATGTATGAACTCTAAAAACTACCACTACGACATGTTGTGGTACTCTGACTAGTCTAGGCATAGTACCACAACTAGTCTCAGATTCACATTGTGCATCAATAAGCTATACAGTTAGTAACTAATTTGTAAACACACTATGGATATTATTATCTTTTATCTCAAAAAATGAGCCGGCCTTTACTTCAAAAGGATGGATGATCATCCCTTCTGAGAGATGGTTAGCCATTAATTAATTAGTTTCCACTCCCGTGGGCTTAGCTACAATCTTATAATATAAAGAAAAACTTGGAATACGATCATAAAAAATCATAAAAATCCTGTTAGTAAGACTTACTGCTGGAATACCAGCATTAACTCCATTCAATTTCTGTCGGTATCTTCACCACTGATAACTAGCCTATCATATTACCAAATTACACTAAACAGAAAGGACACATACACACACACACATACTCTCAAACAAGCACGATGATGGCACATTCAGTTTCACACGGCACATAGCACAAACACCACACACACACACACACATCGCACGCACCACACATGCACGCATGCACATACATACACACAAACACACACACACACAGATACAAACAGCTAGAAAATAGTTCCAATAGGATGCATTTCAGTTTGCTCTTGCTAGCATAACGGTCCACAATTCTCTCAACACGCTGTTATGAATCTGCTGAAAAGATCAATAACAAGAATCAGTTATGCTGTGTTGGACAGCACAGCTGCATCCCTAGCACACAACCGATCCCTATCCACAAAGGTACGACTTTTCTATGTCTGAACATTATTTAAAAATCAATTATTATTGAATTTTGTTTGGAGTGCTATAACCTGTTTCTATGTTGAGTTAACAAATAAGCTAATAATAATACTAACAAGCAGACATTTGATTGTCTGCATTCTTATGAAATCCGAATCGCTTCTGATATTAGACTGCATACTCAGAGGCTCCTCCTATCGGTGTTCCTATCAGTATTATACCATCTATATCGACGCGGTTTATCTAGTGATTCAAAATAGCCAGATAAATAGCGTCGAACATGAATAACTGAATAAGTTTTAGTGGTGCCAGGATTTAAATCCTTTACAATCATATTTCAATCCAAGCACCTTAACCACTTGACCATCACACCTCACCAATTATTATGACAACATTTCAATACTGCCAAGAAAATATCTAATGATAAGCTGTTCTATACAGTTACCAAAGTTGCCAAAGCAATTTACTTTTGAGAAACACTTTTATTTGCAGTGTGATATTACAATAGGTTTAATTAAATTATACAGAACTTCTATATTAAACAAAGACAATCGCTCAGCAATCAATGGAATGTTCAGTCAATTTTCACTGACTGCTGAATCATTGATTACACTGCGACTATACAAATAATTGTATCCATAAATGAGATTCAATGCTGGAAAGATTCTCCTTTCAGTTTCATAATTTGACCTAATTAAGTAATAGTGTAACATTTTAAAACAGCCAATAGTTACAAAATTCATGATAACGGTATAAACTGTAAGATGTTTGAATACATTAACTGAATTTGTAATACAAACGTGGCCAACTACCAAGAATAAGATGACCACATCGTTAGAATAGCATTACATCATCACTAATTAAGTTTCGTCCATTGTTCTTAAAAAATCTTCTAAAACTTCATACTGTCACCAGCTGATACTAAATAATTATACGATCCTTAATGCACATAGCTATGCTCCTTAAGATACATAGATTATAATCATAACTGCATGTGTTACGTTCTGTAGGAGCTCTGTTTCTTACCCAAAGGACAAAGCATTAATATCAAACATCAAGCAAATTGATTATCAGCCTGACAATGTTGAATTCTAGTTTAACCACTAGCTGAAGTTATACCATTTCAGCTACTTCAATTATAACTCAGACCAAAATTGGTCTACATTTTAAAATTAAACAGTCATGAACAAAACGAAACTGATAGTTTAGGTATTATAAATATAAATTTGCCCAGTGTTGTTTATGCTAATCTAAATAAGGAATAATCTTATCAGAGAGTGTAACTTCCTGTTGTTTATGTTATTGCCAGCAAGCTACACTTAAATTACAGATTCCTTCCTCCTGTTTATGTTGGTCTGAGTAAGCGATTACTAATAAAGTAAACACATTCAAATAGTTTACACAAACAGTTCTAAATGCCTTGTAAGCTTCAATTTATCTACGAAGGAACTGATCAAAATTCAGCTGTCAACAGATATTAAATGAGTGCATACACACTGTAGATGGGTACACAAGTTGTTCTCAACAATGTTACTATAGCCATTATTACTATTTACTCTAGATCATTTTATTTGCTACTTCTAACTGTACTAGCTACTTATAGATGTAATTAAATTGAAAATTAAAGAAGTACGTTCATCTAGCAAGGAGATGCCACACATTTTTCTGATTACACTCAACTAAAGTTTACAGGCCACAACTGTTGCATTGAAGAAACTTAACAAGAAGTGACCTACTTGCATGCTTAATAATTGTGAAACAAAGTCAGATTGTAGCAAGAAGCAATCTCCATGTTGCATGCAAATTATTGGCAACAGTTGCCCCTGTATCCCCCTGTGGCGTGAGTAACTGAGAATAGTGCCACTGCGCGACCTGCATGTAGTAGAATGGACTAATGGCGGGTGAAATGAACAGAGCTATGCATAAGGGAAGACCGCCCCCTTCTACTCTTTGTTCCGTCATGGTGGTGGTGTAGGCTTTAGTCCACACTACTACCGAACCAAGAGCAGAACCCTTAGCAGAACACTTTTCTCTGAGGGAGGGACCAGTCCTCACAAGTTGAGGTTGTGTGAGGAAGGGCATCCGGCTGAAATATTTTCCTAAAGATAAATGAATGGTAAGCAGCAGTCCATTGAATCTACATTGTGGGGGAAACGTCCAACCTGTGCTTGCACAGAAAAGCGACGCTAAACTGTTGATGTTGATGATGAGTTGCATATTATAATTGTTTGCGTTTGTCTGTGTGTCATATTTTTGAAAAAAAGCAATTTGTTGCGTGCAACTGTTTGCTGCAAACTGCAAGCTGAACTTTCATGTGTATTTTGTGCATAATAGTGCAAAGTAACATCTTGTATGCTGCGTGTCCCCAAATAAATGAACCCCATGTATTACATATGGTCAAGCACTATTTGGATCCTCTGTTTTTTTCACAGTTCAGTTCTAATAAGTAAAATTTAGCTCACTTTCTACCACTATGTATAGTCAATTATGACTGATATATTCTCTCATTTATTCTTACCCAACAATATAAGATGTGCAAGTTTTACAAGCAGCTATTAACTTGACCAACAGTTAGTACATTGCAAATTAAACCAGGTGCACATCAGCATTTAGAAAATTAGAATTTCACTGTACGAATGCACACCCAACTTGAATGCACACTCAACAGTAATGTTAAACAGCAAATATATAAGATCTTAGGAATTACAAATAGGAGTGCAAGTATCATTAATGGAAAAGAAAATACTATAGCTTTAAATTTAGAGTTCAATTAATTATCAAACTATTTCTTGTTTAAAATGAAAGAAAACACTTTAGAAACAAATACCTGTGAACAGAAAGAGATATCCTTAAACTTTCTCTCAAAGATCACGCTCTTCCTGTCGAGACTTATCAACGAGAGCTCCGCCATGCCGACTTGTATCAGCATCGTTCTGTTTCTGTTTCTTCCTCCGGAACGTTGATCCTGCACCCGCAGCACCCTCTCACCGCCCTGCGCTGCGTTTCTATTCTGATCCAACTCCATTCTGTTCGCTTCCGTAGACCTAGAACGAGTCTGCTCTGTAAGTCTTGCGTCCGACATCTGAGAACTTTCGTTCTGCAAAGCAGCGTAATCCGTTCCAGCATGCTCGCGCAGGTATGCCTCGCCACTGGGACCCAGAAAAGCATCGTCGGATCCACAGCTTAGAGCTCCCTCTACGCTAGAACACTCGGCACGATTCAGCACCTGCTGAAACGCATCATTTTCTTCCACCGACCTATCGAGGCTCGCGATGCTGTGCCGTTGATCTTTGTTTTTTGATTCGTATCCAGATTTACTCTCCAGACTATCTCTTTCACTTTGTTCTCCCCCAGTTTCTGAAGATGAAGTCTCCAACTGCATGCGATCAAAATCAGAAAATTTCTTAACAGCATCATCGATAAAGGTCGGGGGAGCATTCTTGGTCGAGACCAGGACCTTGCCGACGTAGAGGACCTCATAGAGACGAGACGAGGGGGAGGTCACAAGGTCCAGTCCTCCTCCTTCTCCCTCGCCCACTGTTAGGCTTCGAGAACGTTCCCGTGTGGCATTGCTTGAAGCAGAATGAATTGAATCGAATAACTGTTGAATCTAAAAACATTACAAACAAAGATGCAATAGCAAACAAATTATCACTTCAAATACATCATAGTCACTGTCACATCTTAACATTGTCACATAGTTGAATTCCTTAATTAAACAAATATTTTTAAAAAAACTTCTGTCACACCTGTTATAAAGTCAGACTGTTTTAACATCACAACAGACTTTCACAAATCTAATTACGAATTACAACAAATGAGAATTAACAACTCTACTGCAATCTCATAAACCACAGCTGTGCAAACAGAAAAATAAAACTTCATTCAGAAATGATCCAATTTCAAAAGAAATTTATCTGCAGTACTGCCATGTACCCTAACATTGACAGCACTTCACAATTTCCATTACAAGCCGCTAGCAAACACCTGTACAGTGTACACAAAGACACCCACACACACATAAAGATCTTAAAATTACTTTAAAATACTTATATCTTTATAAATCTTGCACACACACATATCTTCAAAACTAAACAATATATTAAAACATTTTATATTTAAAAATGGAAAGAAAACATGTACACAACGACCCCCGAAAACAAATATAAGAGGTGAAAAGCATACAAATAATATGTAATAAATGTTCATAAAAGTTAACAAATATTTATAAAAAGTCTTCAAACTTAACTCAAATTTACTATTCACAAGTAAACATAAATAATGATGCTAACAATGATTTCAACACAACTGTTCATAAAAAGTTGTCAATATAGTTTATCTTACATTAAGGTCAAATGTTACGTAGTAATTAAATGTCTCTTAAGAAATTTGTCAACAGAGTTTCTCCTACATTTAAAGGCAAATAGTAAAGTTGCATAGTAATTAAATGTCACTTAGGATTTAATAAATAAAAAATTGAAGCTGTCTGTACAATTACTATGAAGGCTCTCCAATGCTTGAGATACCCTGGTAAATCTAAACTCTCGTGCTATTTGTCTACTTACTAAGCCATATTGAAGGCTCTCCAATGCTTGAGATACCCTGGTAAATCTAAACTCTCGTGCTATTTGTCTACTTACTAAGCCATATGTGGTGCATAATCTAGTATTAATGTCATACATATTATTGTCGATAACATTTTATTACAAAACTGCTAAACGCCCAAAACAGCCTACCCATGCACTGCTCAGACTCAATTCTACCAGAAACCGGGCTACAAATAAGCGCTTCAGTGTCGATTATCACAAGACAAAAAGGTAGCGACAAGCGACCTTCAACTTGACGACTAGCGAGAGACAAGCACAAAACTCAGCCGGTATGTCATGGAGCAAATGAGAGCAGGGATTATTTACCAATACCTCATATCGTTCAGTCGGAAACACAACGAAATGCAACTAGTGACAGGCGATAAAACAAAATTAGCATTCTTCTCTGTTTCCTTCTCCTCGGCAACGGAAAGAAAATTGTTTTCTTCCTTACCACTTTACACTGTCGTTTGCATCAATCCGCTTTTGTTTTATTTCAACAATAACAGATTTTGTCTGAAAAACAAACACTGCGCAGGAAGACATTCTTTGTCACACAACTATTTTTCCCATTAGGTTATTAAAAGCAAAGACAGCGAAGCCGTTGTATAATTATAGGGCCACCGCGTTTCATGTATCAGCAGCGACACGACTGAAATCCAATTAGCCACGCAGCACACAAAACACACGAGATGCAAGCTGCAGACCAGATCACAATGCATTAACAAAATTAATTAAATGCCCTGTTACAAAGAAAGCTTCCTAAATACAGAATATCAACTGAATTATAATTATTTCTTTATTTTATTTCTTATTTATTAACAAACACAATGTCACACAAACACACAATGAAAATGCACAAATTTAACAAATTTTGTAATGAAATACGTGTGCAACAGTATCAAAGGCTTCGCAAGAACTGAACTGACAAGATACCAACAAAAAAATAAATACAATACCATGAATGTTTAAACTAAACGAGATCATGTCGACACAAATACGGTAAGTGTTTGAAACAATGCCCAGAAGTAGCATTTTACAATATGATCACAAAGAAGACTGTTCCATGCATCAATTACATGCACTTTCAAAGGATTGATAAACTTATTGGTATTAGACAAAATTTTAGATAATTTTAAATATGAGCATTTGTAGAAAACTTAAGAAGGTATAATTAATTGAAAATATAATTTTGCTTGGCTATATCTTAATGTACACTTTTGTTGTTCAATTATTATGGTCCAATTTCAAAGTCCAATTCTTTTCAAATTCAATCATCTACAGGATAGATACTTCAAACATTATAGCTCTTCTATTTTAAATGTAGATTGTCTTTCTTATTTTTCTTCTCTCATTTATTATTGTAAAGTTCAGGGATGTGCTAATATTAAATTACCGTAGGTAATAACATATTTGTTGTATCAGATGCTACGTGAAAGCAATTTTAATTTGTTAAGTTAATACAATGTATTCTTAAATTAATAACGAAACAACAGACAACTGAATAATAATAATAACAATATTACTATTCATAGTATTCTGTTGCACCTCTAGTCATTCAACAACTTCCACTTTTTAAATATCTGTATACACTCGGGGGGGGGGGGGGGGCC
>JAQFZK010000274.1:0-11731 GCA_034695905.1 Fridericia nemoralis | reverse complement strand
ATGGTTAGTAAATTTAATCCTTAGTTAGTCAGTGCGCAAGCAGGGCGTTGAGAACACTATCCTTGTGTTCTCTCAAAACACTAAAATTTGCCGACCTTGATATGACCTGCTCTTCCGCCACCAAATCAATGCCCTCAATGTTGATTTTAGCGATAGACAATTCTGTCTCTTTCAACCGTTTCTCATTCATGTCGCCACTCATACGATCGCTTTTTTCTATTAAACCAAATTGAACAACACTAGCCTATATTTGTAGACAACAAAATTAAAGTAAATACGGAAATATATATTATCTGCATTCATTAATGTTATTTAATATGTTCGTTCTCGCTGTCGTAATTTTTTGGTTAAATCTTAATAATCAGCAGTAAGATGTTTGAGACTAATTCGAAATAAATCTGTGATTACTATAACTTTAACAAGATGCCGCACATATTATTATTGAACTTGTTGCACCATAGTCAGATTTCTTAGTAACAGGAAATGATTTTCAAACAAATAATGCAGTGTTTAATGCTATTGATGCAACTCTAATCAGTAATTAATTAAACAATATTACATAATGTCTAGATATGAAATATTTGATTTCAATAAGGTAAAGTGTTGTGGGTCTTCTACATTGAAGGTTGCCTGGGTTCTGATCCCCCCTCTGCCTTTTGACTTAACGTCAACCTAGCTGCGACGTTCAATATAGTGTCAAATTACTTTCGTACCTTGCTAGCTGCTACCAACTTCCATGCTTTACGAACAAAGGCAAAAACGACGAAAAAGTAGGTATAAGCTTGCAGAGCAACTCAGCCAGATAGCTGATTGAGCCTACGACTCTAGAGTGCGACGCGCGCGTTTAGCCAACCAAGCTAACTCGATATTTTGATTTCAACAAAATAATAAAACAAGAAAAACCAAACTATCGTTACAAAAAGGCAGATATGGTTGTTGTCCATGGTTTGTATACATCAAAAAACAAACTATACAAATCTTCGTCCTAATTTTTTAACGAAATAAAAGTCTGTATTCTTCTTCACTTGCGTCAAAACACTTGCTTCGTTAGAACACTCGCCAGACACTTATAAACTGCAAGATATCAGCAAAAAATAAATAAATACAATACTCTAGAATGCGACCCCAGTAGCCTTGAGGGAAGAGCTATTCGTCACTTCTCTCGTTATTTCACTTTAGATTGCGATTCACTGACTTCTGAGTCCGTGGCTAATCATGAGGGAGCAGCCAAGTTTGGGGGGGGGGGGGCGGTAGGGAAAATCACGAAAATCTATTAACAGTTCAAATTTTTAAAAACGTTAACTTTTGAAGCAAAAATAAAAAGCATTCATTCCAAAATGTTGTAATTATACCAATTATATCCGACGAGACTTTACTTTTTTCAGTTTTTGCTCATCGCCCCTTTCCAAGAAGATGGGGATCAGTCAATAACAACGGTCATTATATACCGAAAGCGTACAAGAAATTTAAATTGAATGGAATCGTTCCTTTCGTATTTATTGGCGGAGGGAACGAATGCCCAAATCGCAACCACCAATGTCTACGTTACACAAAATGTCTACCTAACAAAAGATCTCCCGACATTTCCAGTAGTGGAATACAATCAATAGTGAACTATTTAAAGAGCGTAGGCCTACTACTCACCGAGGAAACTATGTCAAGTAATCAACGCCGGTGATGAATGCCTGCAATAAAATCTGCAATTAACTGTTACATTTGTTGAACACATGCAAATTTACCGTTAATTTGGTACACTGCGCATTACACTTTTCAGTCTTTTTTTTGTTTCTCTTCTACCGAATATTTTTTGCACTGAATATTGCAGTATACTGATGATGTGAAAATATTCCAAAATAGATTATTATAATCTTTCTGCAAATGTAATGCTTAATTATCTAATTTAAAAAAGCGCATACGATCACATTCTAATAGACATTCTAATACCACAAAGTAATTTATTGCATGTATATTGAACAGTATAGAATAAGTTTTTTGTTAATTATTTACACGTGCAATTTTTAGATTTTCATTTAAATGATCGCGATCGCTTTCGATTTCATTCAAGGATACCTACAAATAATACAATATTACTAGTTATTGTTACTGTTAATGTTATTGTTAATGGCGTTATATAAAAATTCAAGTTAATGTAAAATTCGACTATTTAAAAAAATTGTTTTTACACCAAAAATGTCTAAAACTACGCAGAACTTCAATTAGCAAAGTATTACAAATGCAGTTAGCTCGGAGCGAATGCCGTAACGATTATAACTTAATTACGTGACAATAATTATAGTTAAACAAATTAAATATTATATAATTATTTTGTGATGACAATATTATATAAGAATTATGATGTACAGTATATAATATGAATATACACTAATGCTAATAAATGTGAGTGTGATATGTGATATAATTATTATCAAACAATACTATTTTTTATTAATTTTATAATAATTATTATTTATTTTGCAGATAGATATGGTATGTTATGCATGTCTTCTTCTGTTACGAACCGATTAGAAAATTTAATACTTTGTAAACTCGCTATGTTAAAAAGTTTGGAATAGGAGTTTTGAAGTGACGCAGCAAAAAAGTCAACACTGAAATGTGAATATAATAAAAAGTCCGTGAAAATGAAAAGTCTGCAGCAAAATCAAGGAGAACAGCGGTCGAAAATTCATTGATTTAAACTAAAAAGGGATAACCGGGAATTATAGCAACGATGCATCTAAATCTATTATATCGGTATAAATTACAAACTGGAAGGGGGCGTTATCGAACTGTTCCGTGCTCATCTGTGAAATTTCGATAGGAAAGCTGCTTCTTCTCAGCAATATATTCTCCTGATTTTGTTCGACTGGAATAGTCTTCCGCCCATCCGGTCTGCAGTACTACAAACCCGGTAGCGTTAGAAACCGGGAGGTAATTTCGCGAAATTAACTAATCCCTAATTCTGAAACCTGATCATAACCATAACCCTAAACCTATGTATTGGGATCAATTTAGGATTACGCTTAAGATTAGGGTTAGGATTTAGGGTTAGGGTCTCGGGTTAGAGTCACATGTTAGGGTCATTAGAGATTTGGATCAAGGTAAGTTACAGTTAGTATTAGGATCAGCTTATGGTCAAATTTAACATTATGGTTAGGGATTATGGTTAGGGTTGTGGTTAGGGTCATGTTTTAGAATTAGGGTTAGTTCAACTTTAGTTTATTTCGCGAAACTACTTTTTTTTGGTTTCCAACGCGAGCGGGTTTGTAATCATGCTTCCGGTCTCTGTACCATACGCAGTCAAGTCCTATAAAACAAACAGAGATCGATGTATTTTGCACATGGTCTAGTGCACAGAATAATACAATAGAGGTATAATCGTACGAACCTTGTTGACTTGAATTTGAATTAAACCAAAAGTAGTTCACGTGATTTGTAATCTTCACTTTATTAATTTGAAAACAATTTGGTATTCATATTTATAACAGAGTTGGATTATTCGAGCAAACTTGTTGTCACAATACCAATTTGATCGCGTAATATTATTAACCATTAATACTATTACAATTATTTTGTCCTCGGTACTCGATTCCAGAAGGCTACGCTGCTATTACAAGGTTTAAGTTTGGGAATGATTCGCAGTCCAGATCGAAGTCCAGTGTCACAAAAGATTCGTGCTGAAAAGTGAAATTGTAGCGCTGCAACACAATCGACACACGTTTTTAAAGTCTGATCGCCTCTAAAACGCTCCTGTGTTATTATATTTTATCATTAATATTATTATTATCTTGCTATTTGTTATTAAAAGCGTTGCAATTTCGCTTTCAACATGTGAAACGGCAACTAAAGAAACGAAACGTAATGACTTTGTAACACTTGAGCCTAAATTCTTTGACAAGTATATACTCAATGCAATCACTAAATCCGCAGTATTGTTTTGTTTTGATATTTAGTCAAAAAACAAAATTTGTAACATTTGTAATAGTGTGAAACTGTTATTTAGTCATGGTTATTGATTAACAGTTATTAATGATTACAATTATCGGTATTTAATCACTATTCGATTACAATAGTATATTTGTTGTGTTATTCTTATTTCACCATCTTGTTACTTGTATATATATGCGTTCATCAATATCTTTATTATCATATTGTGACATGTGTGTTTATGTTCTGTTGTTATTAAATTAAAGAGTATCTCAAGTTCATTTTGTTATTCGTGTGCATCGGCAACTCTTCTATAAGCTAAATAAATGCAAAAAATATCACTACAGATTGCGCTGCTTCTATTAATTGAACATGACTCGTAAAACTGCATGCCATTTGAATTTGCAATTACCAAACATGAATTTAAGAATTTCTAAAACTATTTGATTTTCACCTATGTTACTAACATAAATTTGCTGTGGTATATTTTATTTTATTCACATTTTTGCGTTAATTATCATCTACAAAATACAGACCGATTTCGCACTCATAATAATATAACATAAATATTGTAATATTTGATAATTCAATCAAGACGCATATACGATATCCGTTACATCTACATATAGCTGGTGCAATCTTACATAACAATTGCTTTTTCATGAAATCCGACTCTGACTCTTAACCTTTCCCGAACGAATAAGAAATGTGTTTGGCAGGTTTTAAAAACGTTTACAATTTGTATCCGATTGGAGTAGCTATATGCATATATCATATGCACAAACTGGACACACTATATTGACATTTAGTTTCTTTTGAAGTTTATCTGCGGTCTTTCTCAAGTCGTCGTTCGTAATTAACACTGCTCACAATTACTACGACACAATTCCACGACACCATTCTCGCTCTCTCGTGTGTCATTACCAGACTGTTTTCAACTGTTTTGTGCGGTGAGCGAGTTTGCCTTCCCACTGAAGTAGGGGATAGTGAGCTAAAATTTAAATTAAAAAAAGTAGGGTTTAGAGTAAGGATTAGGATTTATGGTTAGGGATTAGGGTTAAGGTTACGGTTAGGGTTAGGATTAACCTAAATTCAGTTAAACCTATCCTAACCTTAAACCATAACCCTAATTTTTGGCCACTATCCCCTACTTTTGTGGGAAAAGCAAACACGCGTGAGGTGAAGTCGCTAACCATGTATGCTATTTAACGACTCAGCCTTTAGTATGTTCTCTGTCAGATGAATTGCACAATGAATAGTCAGTGTATAATAGATTTCCGTTACTGGAACACACTGTGCAATACACAGCAGCCATGATCATGTGCGACGATTACGTAGTACTTTTTTCACACATTTTTCTACAGAGCCGAAGAAACTCCACCGTTCCCGTTTAACTTAAATTTTATGAAGTAATTTTCAAAATGTAAAATAACAGTAACTACCCTCGTGAGTCTCGTCTTTCTATACTGTCTTTGATTTGATTAAATTGATACAGATTATAATTAAATTATTTTATAATGCTTTGGAATTTCCATCTAAATGACATTAGAAGGAAAGTATAAATTATTTTAAATTATCTCAATTGTCCAACTCAACAGTTTAGAATTTCTGCTACTGGTGTAATATTTAGGTTTCTTGTTAGATGTCACAGCGCAACAATTATTACGTAAAAATAAAAATGCGTCTACAATCGGCGAAAGTGAACGTAGTAAAAGAAAATGCAATTACAATGACAAACATTAAACTTTAATGCGACGAGTTGCAAAAGTTTCACACGTAGTTAATCTTGCACTGTGCTCCTCCTCCATTTCCTGAACGGTTTGAAAAATAGATGAGCTAAATCATTTTAAAATTTGTGTTCCAGCGCCGTCTATTTTCCAGTTAACATTTTGAATAATATATGATAAATTTGACGATGGTAAAGAAGTTTTCTTTATTTAAAATGATTAAAGCTGATACATCGTTTATTAAGGCATAAAAAGGAGAGAATTTAGTGAACTTAGTATATGCATAATATCTTTGAATAGGCTGCACGAGTGGTAAAAAGTATCAAATTGTTATTATGTAATTTACAAACCGTATTCACATGTGTAATCAACATCCAATAAAGCAGTTCATATGTGAGCTTTTGCACACTGCAAATATTATTATTAAGCACGTGTATAAAATCTCAAGGCACTTTTTAAAATCAATGCAGTGTGGTTATTTATTTATTTACCGTTGCGATTTTAAAATTTCAATTGAAAATTTGATATGCAACAATTATTCGATTAGTCTAAATAGCATCAGGAAAGCGAAACAAAACACCAGCTTTTGTTGCATCCAATTTTTACAGATTTTAAACCGTAACAAAGGGCCTGTAAACTTTATGACAAGGTCAATGTTGCATTTCGTCCACTCTCGAGCGGCTGTTTTTTTCTGACTTTTGGATAGCGGAATACCAAATTCACGCCGGGTGTTACTTTCGCTGACGTAATACTCTGTATAGTGTTCAACAAACACGTCATCGTACATTATTAATACACACACACAGAGCTTTCAGTGAACATAGCACTGTGCGGATAGCAACTGTTAAATCAGTCTGTTGCTAATGTACCCAGCAACGCGAAACTTCTCAAATCAGGTTAATCTAAACTTACATATATTATTTATATTTGCCAAATGCTGTCATATCGCCATCTGTTGATTAAACTGTACGATATTCCCATTCCTCAAACGCATGGAAATAAATCGGAAAAACTAACATTAGATCTCCTGCAAGAAGTGGATAAAGTGCATTGAGAATAATGATCGGGAATAATTTCAAACAGCGGCATAGATACACAATAAAAAGTGTCCAATGTCGGTGGAAAACCTTTATGCCGCGACATAAAAGAGACCGCAAATGCCGCTCGGTTCAGGCGGATACACTGGACAATTTATGTGATGCGAGGCTATGAACGTTCATCAATTCAACATGAGCATTCATCAGGTTGACCCAACAATCGGCATTTCGACCGAACTAGTTGAGCCTTTGGAAGGACGTTAATATCAAGATGGACGGACAATTCGACCAACCACATTCACAGAAATAGGAGCCGACCCCACTGGGACAGGGGGGGGGGCGTATTTGAAGTATCGGTGGACTTTGAGGGAATATTCTAAACATCATCGATTCATTATTAGTAGAATATAATATGTGGTAAAAAGCAGTCATTTCTACTCAACTGTTTGAATTTTTAAGACTGAAAGTAATTTAACGTAATTTGAAAGTAGTACATTTCATTACTATATTACGCATTTTTCGTTATTATTTTTACATATAATTTTATATGTTTTGTACTCTATTATATACAGCACATACTTTTAAACAGTCAATTTGTCTTCCTAATTCCAACATGTAGGGCACCTGTGAACTTTTTTAAACAGTCTGTACACAACCACACATAGATCCAATGCATAAATATGTTTAGTCATACTTTGTTTTTAAATTAAATCGAACATAACTGCAAGAAGTCGTGTAATGATGAGAGTGTTTTGACGTAAATAATAAACAAACATTTAGTTTTCACCAAGCATTAGTTTTTAAACCTCGTTAGCTAAAAGCCAAATTAATTTTCAAATACAACAAATATCGTGCGCCTATTTATGAATAGTCAAAAAACAGCTCCGATAAATTTAACGGATATTTTTTAATCTAAAGAGTAGTGAATCAGGTGATTGATGGGAGCGAAAAACTGGTTGACAACAAACCGACAGGTTTCCTAAACCAGTATAAATAAGTTACGTTAAATCAATTGGAAAATGTTGCGAACTAATTTAGAGAATTTATGAATACAAAAAACAGTACGAAAACTAACAATACAATGTGTATTATTCTGATAAATATTTACGTTTAAAATAGATAGCGGCTGTTTTCCTTACTGAAAGATACACATGTAATAACTTGTAATATTCAATGTATTTTTTTTATAATAAAAACACTCTAGGTAAAATAAATAAATTAACAATTAATAAATGGATAATAAACTTAAATAATATTCATTTTGTTTCATCGTTTATTTATGTTTTTGTTTACAGTTTAAGAGGAAATAATACTGCACTCTTTGTTGTTAGCAATTTCACAAATAAATCAATAGATATCCAATTTGCCTTTGACACAACATGCAATAGGATTCTTTTAGAGCTGCAGGATGAATATAATCATTCGCAATATTCGCCATCAATTACAATAAACGAAGTGTTTTCAATGCATGGTTACAGGCTGCAGTCATTTTATATTAATTTTATTTTCTCCGCTCTCCAGCTTTATGAAATGTTGCTGCCCTGGAAAACTTGACCTATTCCAACCGAAGTGAATTTATTTCGGTCAGTAATTTTCTGGCGAAACAATGTAAAACTAAAAAAATATACCTATACAAAAAAAAATAAAAATAAAATATTTTCTAAATATACAAGGTAACAAAGATAAGAATTTCAAAATGCGTCAAAATAAGAATAAGTCAACTGTTAAATTTGTAAAAACAATTATGTATTATTGTTATTATATTTATGATTATTTCTAGAAGTCAATTTTCGGTAAATAGTTGCTTATACATGCGAGGAATATTACGATATATAATAATAATCCAAAATGTTGCCAAATAAATACTTAGTTAAAACAGAATGTGTTTATATATATATATATATAAACTATATTGTATAAATATAAATATATTTTTATATATAATATTATATAGACCAGCGTCTTTCTATTGCAGTACAGCGTTTTAATTGTGTTTCCTTCCGAGACTGTTTTGTAATTGAAGTCCCTGAAGGTTAGCCATTCCAAACACTGTTTTTATCCCCTTTGCTTTTAACAAAAAACCTTCGGGGATTGAGTACCGAAAGTAAAAAAATGTTATATATATATATATATAGTATAGTTTAATCCTTACATCAATAGGTTATGGATTTACATGAAAAATGTTTTGATAACTTAATGGCCGATTGTTGAGTTCGTAATTTTCCTGTATACTCTTTAAAGCTGTTGGCTGATGAAATTTCATTTACTAGTATTGTTCTGCACAGACAGATAAAACTTAGAGTTATTGTTGAATCTCTGATTGCAATATGTAATATGAAAAACATACCGTCGCCTAAATGCTAGTATTATATATTACAAAGAACGTTCACTCTACAGAATGTTTAAGGCAAATATTCAGAGAAGTCTGAACACGATCTCTGTGTACGATTCTTAAACCAGGTTATCAATTGTGGCGGATCCAGGCAGGGGCCCACTCTCCCCCGCCCCCCTTAGGCTGATTTTTTGTATATAGTTACCAAACAAAAGTTGAAATTTTAGGGATCAGGCAGAGACTGTAGGCAGGGACTTAGGCGAAATTTTTTGATTTTGCAGGTCGGACCCCCCTTTACACAATTCCTGGATCCGCCGCTGGTTATCAACCGTTGTATTCTACTGCGTGTATAATATACTGAAGTGTGCCGGGTGCCTTTGCCATCGTTCTCCCAGATAACGAATTCGACACGGAATATTTTCACTGAATACGAAGTTTCTTCTAGAAGTTGTTTTGCTCACTGGACTCAATGGCGCATGCGCAGTGTTTGTTTACATTGATTAAAGATTATCGCAACTTGTCTGTATTATCAGCAAGCCTGTTGTTCTAAAGAGCGAAGCTTTTTATTGCTTTCTATTTCCATACAAAGATTTAGATGATCCGAAGTTTCACACTAAAATGTTCACCGTATTTATAATGTAGACAATTAGGGTATATTCTAAACTTATGGTTAGAGATTGACTAATTTTAGATAAAGTTATTATAAAGTATACCGTGAAAAGAATTACCAGATTGCACCAATAATATAAATAATAAGTTATTCAAGAAATAATTAACAAACTAAATCGATAACAATTAAATGTACAACTGATTAAATCATATCGAAAATGATTAACTTCAGATTATTATTGAAAACAATTTCTGTAAAAAATTGATACTAGTAAAATATAATCTCATCATAAAAATTATTACATTTCTTAAGCACATGTCAAGGGATCAACATACTGTGTTGCTATGAATAGGCGAAATAATGTCAAACTATTGCTTTACATAAAATATTTTAAGTTCGTATTACTTCACTAAGCGTCATAAATAACTTTTATACTGATGTTTCATATTAGGGTTTCAAACCTCATAGAATCCTTGAGATATTTACTGTGGGTAAGTTTAACATAGATAAACACATATATGAATGATCGTTACACAAGATAGTGCATATATCTTGCCTTTCATTATAAATTATCTAATTAAATAAACGCATCGTGATAAAAACGACTCCAAATACGTGGACTAAACATAAACACAATTTTAAGACAATTAAACAAAACCGTTTTATCTATTTTTAAAGTATGTACTAACAAATTACTCAAAGTCTTAATCAAATTGCCAGGCAATAAAAATTGTTAGTAAACTGCTTGACATAGTAATAAGCCTTCTGATATGTTAATAAACAATATATAGCATTCTATATAATGATGAATATTTATTTACCTGAAAATGATATTGTAACTTATGTTTTTTAAACTATCCTGAATCTCTGATGAACATTTCTGAGCGAAATACATCAAAAATATATGAAATTTTTGAGAAGAGCCTAAACTCAAGAATTCTCTATGGGAAAACAACACTCGAGCGAGGCGGCGACTAGGTGTTCGTAGTATGCTCGTGGTTTACGACCCCCGTCGTGCTGTGCTTAGATTCAACGATTACAAGCGCTTCAAGAATCACACAGTTTTGACTGAATACACAAAAATTGTAAAGCGTTTTTTAAGTGCTTTCATTTTTGTTAACATCGTAACGTTTTTTAAATTAAAACTCGCCGAACACATTACGTCAGAAGATGTAAGGCAGGTTTGGCAAACTCCTAGAGTGTCTACTTAGCAATGAGTTTTTGTCCTTTCAAAAGTTGAGAGCTGACACAAATCTGATTAGCAATTCTACAAGAAGACAGTAACACTTTACAAGGGTCTTATGCTTCAATAACAAAAAATTCAGCATTTTCGTTTAACGTTTTTTTCTCTCCAAAATTAAGCTTACTATCATTTTAAAAGGCTTTGAAATTTGACGTTTTTGCAATACTAGCTTGCACGGATTACTTGGGAAAATGTTTGCAAATGATGATAATTATTTATTTAAGTTAAGTTAAAAATAAAACAGTGCACTTATTTAAAAGGTGTTCATATTTTGATTGTATATTAAGCTTAGAAAATATTTTAAACGGACAAATAGAACGAACCAACTTCGTAAATTTATTAAGAGACTGAAATAAAAACGATTTCCCATTTAAATTAATTGCGATTAGTGTCAGAAATTAAAAGCCTGTCTGAAAATGGTTTAATTATTTTATTCTAAAATCAGCTACATTGCAATTAACGTACGACACAGAATTTGTGCATTTGTTTTCTTCTTTCATTTATTCCGCCATTGTCTTTCGCTAGCGATGCTTTATAGCGATTGATGAATTCTTTGCAATTTCATTAACGTTAGTCAACTTTTTTCATTAATGCGCATGATTAATCGTTTTCAAAGCTCTGCATAGAAATGTACAAACCGTATTAGTAAAACATGTACGAAGAAAAACATTCGATTTACTCGGAATATTGTAATTAATAACAATAGCACTTATCTGAAAATGCATGGTGTTATGATATCTGTGGTATATTAAAAAGTTGTCTCCTATTTAGGTCAATATATTTTGTATTTATTGAAAAATATGTTGACCTGAATTCAGTTGCAATTTGTCGAAGACGTGGTACAAACAATATACAGTA
>JAQFZK010000273.1:0-11733 GCA_034695905.1 Fridericia nemoralis | reverse complement strand
TTTTAATATATTATTTTATATTTTATTCACTGTCACATTCATCTAAATTCTTGCACATTGATTGCACTTAGGATATTGTACACTGGGTAGTAATAATTGTATAAAATTATCTTTAATAATTAAAACTGACAGCTTTATTGAGGAATAGGAACCCAGTTGCCTAAGCAAGCACCTACAGAAGTAAATATTCAATTCATGCTATACAATTACAAAATGACGACACTGTACTATATGTAACTATTAATAATTTAAGTTTTATTTGGGACGATATAAAACTATAATGTTAGTTGAATAAATGTAAGTATATTTCTAGACCGTAGACGCAGAATACATACATAAATATACTGTATATACTGTATATATATACTGTATATATATACATATATGTGTGTGTTTGTGTTGGGTGTATATGTGTGCTTGTGTTGCTGTGTGTGAGAGTATGTGTGTATGTCTGTGGGTGTGTGTGTTGCTGTGTGTGTCTGTTGGTGTTGGTGTGTGTCTATGTATGCGTGTACATGTGTCTGTCGGTGTGCGCGTATGTGTGTGTGCTGCGTGTGTGGGGTGTGTGGGGTGTGCGTGCACTACATAGGAGATGATTTGTGTTTTCACTCAGATCATCCTGGCTGAAATGAAATAATTCGTTACAATAAAAACAGCTGTAGCTAAAAGGCGACGATGGTAACTGATAAGCGAAAAGCATAATACCACTGTACAAATCTACAGACAATCTTTTTTTTTTTAATTTTGTCTGACTAGAGAGAATCTCTCCAACGTCAGCTCAACGGGAACACACGTCATCGTTGCGATGATGTCACTGCTCGAAAGTCTCGAATTTTCTTCGGGAACCGACAGTTTACGATGCGAAGTCTTGTGGATGTCTGTCCGCTGCTGTCTCCTGCATCTACTGTCCGAACCGGATTCTGTTGGACAGAAAGAAGACCAGTTCCACGTACCCGGACGCAGCGACGGATATCTCTGTAGTAATCTCTGTACAGCCTCGCTCCTGTAGTGACTATCGAGGATTTGTCCAATCACGTTCCTATCCAAAGTATTGGAGAGAAGTGATTGGCGGTCATCTCTCCTCGCTGTCGAGCTGTGATTGGTTAGAGAAGAGGGAAGTTGCTCCATGTTGAATCGTGATTGGTTGTCGCTGAGATGCAGACCCAGTCTGCTCGCCGCGTAGGGTACAGAACTGAAAATACTCCACAGTTCACCAAACTCGTGTAGAGTGACGTCACCATGAGATTCAGACATTGTTCGTCTTCTCAAATTGTTTTCCTTCTTTCCCCGAACAGTTTTCTGACTGAACTCATCAGTCGTCAGCCCAGAATGAATCTCCTGTTTGTTACCAACGCATCCATGAGCATTTGACACTGGCGTTGTAACTCTATTGTATTGATATTTTGTTTCAACAACCCACGTACTATTAGTTTCTTCTTCTGTTGATGATGTATGCGGATATTCAGAGTCACTATTCCTCATCAATGCCTTTTGCTGTGTTTCATAAATATCCCCTGACGCTTCCTTGTTACAGATCTCAGTTGCAATTGAACTTGTCACAACAGGTTCTTGAATGACAATAGTCGAACTATTTTCACTCGAAGTAATCACATCAGTTCGAAAATGAGTTTTTGTCGAAGAAAAATCCGAACAACTTACAGTTTGAGAATCTGTTCTGTCTGTGTTGTCTCTTTCCGATAAAAACATCGTCTCAATGCTGTAGCTCCCTTCAACAACAATAGCATTGTCCTCTTCCACCAATTCACTGCAGCATTCCACTGCGCTATTGTTGCGAGTTTCTGAGTCGCTGTACGAAATTCCAGAATCATCAAAGTCTTTCACGACTTTCCTTTCATCGCTTTCTTCACTACCTTCGTTCCTATTCATCAAAGTTATTTGAACAGTGGAGACACTATTCGAATCTTTCACCTTTGAATTATTCCAATCGATTTCATCAGAAGTTTGTTCAAACTCATCTGATATCTGTAAATGAACTGTTTGAAGTTCACGCTCCGGATCAGATCTCATGACTGGATGACTTTCTTCAGTCATTGGTGATATCTTCTCCGTTGTATCTTCTGTCGTTGTGATCACGTGGTCTGTTGTTTCTTCAACAATAATCACCGCTTTCTCCGAGACAACATTCTGCAACACACCAATCGTAGACATTGTTCCGGTGACAGTCGCCGAGTCCGAACTACTTACTGTAAAACAATCAATCGTCACTAGTGCGATTGTCGAATCCGATCTAACGGCAGACATTTGGTCTGCTTCATCTACTGTTTTGGTCGTTTCTAATGCAGTGAAACACTGATTAATTGAAGGGTTCACATTACTGACACTAACTGACTTCATGGCAGATTGATCACCGGGTATATCTCGCTGACGTTGGACACTGGACTCATTCATATCAAACTTTATATTAGGCGCTTCCCTAATGTCTTTGCAATCGTTCTCTTCACTAACAGATGCTGAGCTATTCAGTAAAGTTTTATCTTTATTATTACTATTTGACTGTACAGTTATTACAATGTTGTTCACCGGTAGAGCTATCGCAGCGCTGCTAGTTTCACTAGAGCCTATTACTAATGAACATTCAGTTGTTTCCAGTGTAGTATTCGAAACAGAATGATAAACGTTTGAAGCCGTTACGGCTACTCGCGAGGGAAGCGGATTCACTTCATGTTCAACTCTGCATTCACTGGTAGTCCTAGATTCGCTCAACTCTGTGATATAGACCATTGGCGTAGTATTGTCAGCTGGTTGCGAGAAGTTTATGAATCCAGTAGAAACTTGTGTTTCTGGACGATCGTATTGGGCAATACTATCCGTGTTGGAAAGCTCTTCTATTACGTCTACTTTGTTCAAATTATCTCCAGACAAACGCTGTTCTGTTGTAACTGAGTCTAATTTATCATTCGTTTTCTCGGCTTCATGAATTTCAAATAGAACAGTTTCGACAATATCGCATTTCAGTGGTTCTAAATTCAATTCACACGATGTCTTGAACGTCGAATGATCCAGTCTTCTATCATCGGCTACTTGCACAGTCTTGTCAAGATCTAAATTCACTGTGGTAATTTTAGGATCATTACCCTCTGAACTTTTGACAAAATTCAATGGCATGATTTCAGTCTCATTGCAGTGCTTTCCCGCTAGAAAAACGGTGTTGCTTTGGAACGTTTCTCGATTTATTGATTCACAGTTTCCATCCAGGAACACATCATCATCGTCGTCATCATTTACAACGTGTTTGATAAATATATCATCAGAGTTTGACAGAGGGCTTTTGTTTTTTTGATCTGTCAATGTTTGATTTTCATTGCCGAAGTGATTTGAGAGAACAGCCAACTTTAAGTCTTTTCCCGAATGTTGTTTACTTCTGCTGACAGATTCACGAGTTTCAGTATTTTGAAAAAGGCCGTCACTGATTGGCTGTTCAATGTTGGTAGAGTTGTTACCTTTATTCACATCTAAGAATAAATTTTCCCTGTTTGATAGTTCAAAACGAAATTGTTTATCATTCCATTCAGTTTGGGGCGATAAGTCTTGACTACATTTCTGTGTCGATGGTAAATATTTAGAGACTCTTGCTGACCTTTCAGTTTTCATTGAGTTACTATTATCAGAGATTTTCTGAGCAACATTATCAGGATGACTATCTGTACTGTTACTTGACTCGAGCAAATGCATCTTGTTAACTGACCCAGGCGAGTTCAAATGCACTTCTGGTACAAATTTAATGTTTTCAGTGGTCACTTGAAATTCTTTCACAACTTGACTTCTTTCGGATTTCGACGATTGTTGCAAATTGTGTGAACAATTATCGCTGTTACGTTCTCGGGAAAACTTTGCTCGAAATCCAAAAAACTTGTCCGCGATATCTGAGTTGGTTTGGCTTTTGTTCATTGGTAACATCCCTTCATGCTCCGACCCCTCGGTCCGATGGCTAATTACTTGTACAGCATCTGCACTGGACAACTGGGGAGAGTTATTTTGTGAAACCAATCCATTCTTACCATCAACATTCTGATTATTTTCAGTCTTTGAATTCTTCTTTGTTATACTTTTGTATGGCAATTGGACTGTTATTGACTTCGCATGTTCCAACACCGCTGCCTGATCAACTGACGGAATAATTGCTGACTTTAACTCAACATCACGCGGAAATTTCGTCTGGTTTTTAAAACTACGATCTACTTTATTTGCTTCTGAAAACCCCATAGTAACAAGATTTACTGATCCATCTGTCGAGAATTCTGGCAGACAAATTGATTCAACTGGTATCGATACCGCTATGTCATCAGGTGCGAGTGTTTGATGGAGACGAGGAGTTGAACCAGCATCGCTGTCACTCGACGAACTCTTATTCTTCTTCTTGATAGTATTCATTTGACCACATTGCAACTGAGATGATTCATCATTGAATGGCTCGCTATTGAGAATAGAAGTACTACTTGTGTCAGTTGCACTCATTTCCCTGTTTTTAATGTCAGTGGTTTTGTCCAAAGAAGAGGAAGTGTCTCCCTGCATCACATCATGATCTGATTTGGTCCCACAGTATGACGTCATCGTCTGCTGATCACGTGCAGAATCTGTGACGTCACTCTTGTTTTCATTGTGATATGGTATGCCATTAGCGACGGAATTAGGCGGGAGATGTGGGGGAATTACTCTAGTTTCTTCTTCCCTAGTCGTAATCGTAGTAATTCTCCAGTGACGACTCAGTGACCTTGACCTAGTTCTACTTCCGTTGCTCGACGACCTTGACCTCACTTTAATTGTTGTTACTGGCATAGATATTTGATTAGGTAGTATGGGTGAATTTGCAGTATTCACCTGAGCGTGGTTAGTTTGATCGAATTTATGTCCCTTTGCAATTCGGCGACTTTTACCTTGCTCTAAAGACACAGTATCTCCAATATCAATGTTTTCTTTGCCTATTGTTCGATAAGAATGCAGTTTTACTGAGTTATTATCTCTTGATGTAACCGGACTATACACTGATAGTCCTGAACATTGAAGTGATGCTTGATGTCTTTGGGAAGCTTCCAAATTGGTATCCATTTCATACTTACCGCTGTTTAAACAAGCATCAATATTGCTTGCTTTATCAAAAATATCTTTCCTAGATCGCTGTCTAGAAGATTCACTGGCACTCCGACACTTTTCCTTTGCGCTGCGAGCCGTCTTACTTTCCTCATTGGGTGCTTGAGATTGGATGCCACAAACCTTTGCAGTGTTATTGCCAGTGACGCAAGCGGGAGTCGTTTTCAAAGAAGCTGTACAAGCGAATGCACGGGTTTGGCCGAGTGACTTAGGCGGCTTGCTGGATACAGGGTCGCACACAGGATGGGAGGCACCAGCTGTCATTTCTGACGTTTGATTTAAACACACTGACGTTACATCATGTTCACTTGAGAACTGAGCCTTGGAAAGAGTTTTGTTTGATCCAAGGATCGATGATAGGCTAATCGAACTGTTTGACTGATTTGCTAGACAAGGTTGATGAAATGGTTTCAACGTCGGATGTTTATTTGATTTATCTGAGTGTGTATCGTGCGGTATTACATCATCAGAGTGCGAATGGACAATTGTTTGGTCCATCGAAAGAAAACCGTTACCGATTTGTTCCAAGCCTAACCTCGTCTCACTCGAAGATTTATGACTCATAGCATGACTCATAGCATGAGTCATGCTATGAGCCATAGCATGACTCATACTAATCGAGCCTGTGGTGAACTTCTGTCCACGAGTGACTGATCCAGTTCCAGACGATGATTGTTTACCGACAACTGTGCAGGGTATCGCTGGGATCTCACTCGCGTTCTTGTCAGTGAATTCCTCGGATGAACTACTTTCATTCGTCGACACCGAATATCTTCTCCCCGAATCATTATCACGACGCGTCGGCCTTGCAGTTCCTGTGATCGCGAAAGCAACTCCATCCCTCGCTGCCGCAGCTTTCGATGCACTGTATCTGGAGCGAACGACGGAAGGAACAGCTGTCAAAAGTTGTGAGTTATTTCTGTGGCTAGCCTGCCTGTTAATCGGTGAGTTAATTCTGTCGTTAGTCTGTGGTTCCTGAAGAAGGTGCTCGCATAGTGACACAAGTCTCACGCCTGACAGCTGCCACAGCTCGTCACCAGATGTCACTGACGTCATGCAGTCCATTCAGTCGACAGCTACAGATCAACAATCACGCAAGTTGTCCTAGCGTTAACAATCAATTACTCTTTAATAAGCTGCCGTTGGGTAAAAACTGTATAGTTGACTTGAACATGAAATATAAGCTCGCATGAATATATATTAACTAGCTGCAATACGTCAAACCGACGGATTTTGCAAGTGTCATTTGTTTATTAATCCAAATACATAATTGTGTCAAAATTTAAACCACACAACAAAATAAAGAAATATAAAAATGTGGCCATGCTGCGATTCAAACTCATAACTGTCAGATTAATTCAAACAGCGAGCGACTTAACCATCTTTGCCATGCTGCTTTATCGATGAAACGCTAGCTAAACTGTTGTGTGTTTCGAATGTAATACTGCAACAATTACAATGACAATCACAGAGCTGAAGAGACGGCCGCGCTGTTTCTATTGGTTGAACAGTCTGGTGCGCTGTTCCTATTCGTTAGATTTCTGTGACCACGGGTAACTTCAGGGGGGCTGCAGCGTTCTGGTCACTCATACCCTCACATACTCACATACATAGCAAATTATGTACTGGAATGATAGGGTATAGAAATCGTCTCTTAATCGAACACTGCATACAAAAGCTATATAACTTCAGAGTAACACAAATTAAAATGTAGTTTCAAATTTTGCTTTTATTAATAAAATATTTATTAAAATAATACTTCTAATAAAACGACAACAATATGTTTTCTGTCTCTTCTGTCTCTAATTATGTCTTTTCTGTATGTCTTTTCTGTCTGTTATCCAGCTGTGTCTTCTGTCTATTCTGTCTCTCTTACTTGTAATCCTCGTAGTAGTGTAGATCAAGTGTTGCTTGGACGTGTTCTGCCTCGAACTGTTATTGTTGCTCGGAGTTTCTCGAAGACTGTGATTGTCGGTTGCTGATAAAACAGGGCAGTATTGAGTGTTCGAAATCCTCCACTGCAAATTCTTATTCTGTATTAAAGAAATGCAAATAAACACCGATGAGCCATGCTTTGCAACTCATTCAACATTGCGATTTTACTCAATAAGATCCTGTAAAAATCACATTTGCAAAGTATTAGATTAGTATTTTTTTAGTTACAAAATAAAATAATATAATGTTCACATTTTAATCAATTTTATTTTGTTTCTGAAATTCAATAAATACTTTATGATAATAAAAGTGCAAGGTGCAAGAATTTTCACATTTAATTACTAACCTAAAATTATACTTGCAATCCACGAAAGCTTAAATAAGTTAAAGCACAATTGCTGAAGTAACAACTTGTAATAGTTCCAACATATTCACTAGGTGGGGACGGCGGCTGATGACTACTAGATTGTATGTTTTCTGAAAAAATATTCTTTAAATAGTGGTAGGTCTAACAATATTTGAAGAATATTTTTTCAGGAAATTTACAATCCAGTGGCCATCAGCCGCCGTCCCCAACTAGGGAATATTTAGGAAATATTAGAAATTGTTACTTCAGCAATTATTGTGTTTTAACTTATTTAAGCTTTAGTGCGATGCAAGTATAATTTTGAGTTAGTAATTAAACTTCAATCTGCCTAATTCGAGGATTATACACAGGGCAGTAAACAGCAAACAACCCAGTTAACAGAAACACTTAAAGTCAAGCCAAATTATAATTTTAGTATAAAATATATAAAATAACAACTGTAACAATTAGAGGGCCAGAAAAAATTAGTTGCAAAACCCGCACAGTCGTTCCTTGACCATGTAAATGCTATATTCGAAATAAAATCAGTCGTGTAATATTATTCAAGGTTTTAAATAAAGTCGTCCGCCAAATTATTTTGAAATTTGTTAAACTATTTTATTATATGATCTTGTTAAGTCATCTCAAATTGACTAATTTCGTCTGGAAACATTACAAATAAACTTGCAAATTTAGATACGATATTTCACTGTAACCAAGCTCTTAATATTTACTTAATCAGGCAACCAAAGCTTTTCAAACTTTGCTGAAATAAACGCCCCATTACAGTTCAGTTAATACTAGCAGATACAATCATTAAATTGTATCTGCAAGTATCTGTGAATACTTACAAATACAATCATTAAAGTTAATATTTAAATTGAAATACTGCCGATACAACAACACAATATAAACCAGTAACATGGTCCACTTCTTTACTTACAACTAAAATCTACATAGAAATACTGTATATGCTATCGCATCTTGTAAAACTGTACGAAACTAAATTTATCAAATCTCTTTATTATATCTTTCAACAGTCAACATTTTGTAAAATGTCAGCCTCATGCAATTTGCCGTTTGAATTTGCTGTCCAAGAAATTCGTTCACGGTTTTTATACTGTTATAATTGTAAAATTAAATTGAACCAGGTGTATTAATCGAAACTCAATAAAACTACTATATAATTGAATGTAAATTGACATAAAATAATTTAACTCAAAAAAAAATTAAAGTACTTCAAAACAAGAATTTCAATTAAATAGCGGTTAAAAGAAAACAGTAAACATCATCTAGTATTGCAATATTTAAATATACATATTTGTTGCTGGAATGTCACAGAGTACAGTAATATACCAGATACTTGTCTTTCAGCGGGTCCTGAAAATAGGCTGGATGAGGAACCGAGTAGGACTCGTTGGAATGTAAACAACAAAGGCCTACCAGTATTTTCAACCAATCAAGGGCATGAGTTTGTTTAGGGCGTCTCTCACGCAACGATTGATAATTGACATCACATTAGAACACTGGAGCTGCACTCCGACAGGGAATCAAGGATGAAAAACACATTCTCATTTTTAGTGCCACTTTCATAGCGATGTTGTACTGCTGGTTATGGTATTTTCCACAACTGAAAAAGTGGCGAAGATAAAAGGTTTTAAAAAGTGGCCAAACTTGTAGACAAAACCGGAAAAATGTATATACAAAACCGGAGCTAGCTCCGCTTTTCTCCATAATTTTAATAAACATGGATTTTTTTACATAAAAATCACATTTTTTAGGGAACGGGGGAGCCAAGCCTCACTTCATAAATTCTCATCTGGAAGTTTGGAACCTTGTACTGCTCCCACTGTTATTGTTGTTGTTGCTGAATTTGTTACAGTTGTACTACTGTTGTTGCTGGTTGCGTTATTGTTGCTGTTGCTTCTGTTGTTGCTGCTGCAACACTATTTCTACGGCTGCTGGGTCAGAGTCATAAGGAGAAAACGGATACCAGCTGACCTTCATTTGAAGCCATGGGGAAATTTTTAAATTGCTCAAGCAAGACTACATGTAAAGAAAAGTTAAGTGGTCCTCAACTTAGCTTAGTAGGGGAATACGCCTCAGGTGGATAAACAGAATCCACTTTCAGGCTGTCAAAGCTAGTGTGGCCTACTGAAGCTGAGATGGCTGATTAAAAATTACGACATCAGTGCTCGTGTGTAGAATGCTTCAGCCAGTCACCATGGTGTAGTCACACACAAACAGTGGTAATCATTAACACGTGTTGCATGAGAAGTAATGCGCTAAGTGTATCTGGTACACTGTAACAGATAATTATGTAACGTTTCTGGTACACTGTAACAGATAATTATGTAACGTTTCAGTGAAACGTTATGAATAATGGTTTATATTATCAACTTATCAACACGACGAGTGGCGGATTTGGGGGATGACGGAAGCCTTAACCCCCCTGTCTTCATAGGCGCAACCACCAAATGTGACTCACGGAACGCGTCCCCCCTCCTTCAACTTTTGTCTCTTCCCCCAAGTTTTGCTTGGTCCCCCTAAGTTTTCATTGATTCTCTTGTGTGATTTGATATTGGTCTCCTCCAACTTTTTGGGTTGGTCCCCTTCAACTTTTTGTCCGTGGTTGCGCCTATGCCTGTCGTCCCAAGCTAGTGATTGTTCAGTTCAAACGCTTCGTTTTTGATCTAAATAATAGGAAACGATTTCTTTGATCCCGCAAAGTTTTTCACTATTCAATTGCCCTCATTCCTATTCATTTTTTTCAAGATAATGGACAATAATATTGTTCAGCATTTCTGAAAGTAATATGTAAAGGCATTAATTTATCAGTAATTCTTATAAAACTTTTGACTATCAAAACTTGTTTATATAGATTGTTGAACTAATAAGAAATGATAAATTGTTAAAACTATTTAACGAAGGCAAAAGCATCACAGAAAATTATAATATCTCGCACAACTTACATGTGTACGGTACTTAATTGTGCTCACATAAAAGTATATTATTTAAATGAAAAGTAACAGCTGCAGTACAGTATATCTTGAGAAATGATTACTAGTCAACAAGCAGCAAAAAAACAAGACGACAATCACAGGGGAGTAAAGAATTGTTGATTTGTAGAGTGAGTTGAAGAAGTTTGCTCTGTTGTTGAGAGCTGAAGATACTGTTGCGGAGGATGTGTTTTTGTCATTAGGATTTATTAATCTGTTTATTAAGTAACATGTTCTTGTTTATTCATAATTAATTACTAATTGTAAACTCGCCATATTTAATATTGATTTTAAATGACATATTTAATTCGTTAAAAAAAAGTTAATATTTACTTTCGTTTTATTTTTAGCAGTTTTATCCTTTTATTGCAATTTCTTTGTTTTTTAGTACAATTTTCACTATTCATCAATTTTAGTCTTCTTCGGGTATGTATGTGCATAATGAAATGTAAAATAAATTTCAGCGCTTTCGATTGTCAGGGGAGGACACATACGGCGCAGTCTAGAAATGCTACATACATACATACATACATACATTTCAGCTTAATGTACACTAAAATGTTTACGAAAAATGTATGCAATAAGGTGTACGAAAGGATGTATAACATATTATGCTACGATTGCTACAAAAGTTCTACGACATTTAGCTCTCATTAATCCTCATTGTCTTCTTCACCTCTGAACAGTCAATATTAATTTAAAATAAAATTTAGCTGCGAATAATTAAATGATTAAATGTATTTTATTAAAGTTTAATGTACAAAGGTTTGACTGTTAATGCAATCCACATGAAATCCCATTATAACCTAAACACTCTATCGATTTCTCGTTTTCAAGATGCAATACAATTCATTCTTATGCAACGACATTCAGCGACAGGCCTACTCATTAAACCCAAATCAGAGCAACCTTACTGTCTTTCAAAGGATAAATGTATTTGTACCTGAATCGTCCCGTACTCATATGTATAGTTATAGCGATCAATAGTACGCTTTATTAGTAGCAACCCAATAGTTAGAATTTCTTGTCGCAGCTTTGCAAAAACAAAAACAAAGACGTGGCAAATTGCGATCGACTTTCATGAAATTCGACTCCGCGGTGGTGTTGTTTATTTAGACTGGATGTTTGAAAACGATGTTCTGAAGTGACAACAGCGCAGTTCTTCATTTTACAGTAATCTATAACGCTGAGCAAGTATAAGGACCGTAGGCAGAGGGGATTCGAAACGTTCAAACGAATCCCCCCCCCCCCAACCCGCGAGAAAAATTGATTGTTTTTTACATTATAAAGTCCGCTCTGAAGCAGAAAATAAGTTTTAAAGGTCCGCAAAAGCGGTCTGACGGA
>JAQFZK010000272.1:0-11738 GCA_034695905.1 Fridericia nemoralis | reverse complement strand
CAGAGTGGCGCTTGTGGGATGGACAGTGGCGAATTCATGGAGGATAGAGTTCGTCGGAAGAGATGGAGTCGAGTTCGTTACCAGCTCGCATTTGGACACATTCAGTTCCAAGCCCAATCCACCCGAACGAATTCGCAGCATGTTCACTTCGTCGTCTAGCGAAGCAATCGACCCCCCGAGCGTGATGTCATCCAAGTAACCAACTTTGAGGTCCGTCGTGCAATCCGTCAAGATTGGATGAATGGTTAACGAGAACAGAAGCGGACCCAGCGGATCTCCCTGCTGTATGCCAGTCTGCGACTCGATCACTTGTTCTCCAAAAAACAAGTGAGAGCTCGACGAGTAGGATGAGTGGACGTACAGGTACGCCTCCGGCAGAGCATCACGAACAGCTTCCAGGATGCTGTCTCTCCGAAGTGAGTTAAAGGCGTTCCTATAGTCCAACTTGACAACCGCTGAGTCCGCGTCCATGTTCTTGATGTACAATCTCGTCGCGTGTACCGCCGCTTCCATCCCACCAGACACTCCAACCCCCAGCTGACTTGGCGACAATCTCGACGACAGTTTGTTGACCGCGTGTCTGTTGATCAATTTTGACGCCAGACGACGAAGAGTTGAACCCACCGCAATCGGCCTGATTCCGCCATTCTTTTTATTGAGGGCGATCAATCTGCCTCCAAAAAAGAACGGTTGTATTCCGGGCGGTACGCTTTTCGTCATGAGAAGATTGACGAAGCAGGTTAGAGCAGTCAGCAGGGGACTGAACGAGCCCTCTGACGAAATCAGATCTTTGACGTGTTGAGGTGACAGGCCGTCGCTGCCGCTCGCTGAACCGGATGGGAATGAGAACACAGCCTGTCTGACAGCACTCTCGTCAAAGAATAGCTGATTGACCGAAGGGACGTCGGGAGCCGATCTGATGTCAGAGGGGGGTGCCGGGTGTTTGTCACGTAATGAGTTGACTGTCTCATTTGACATCGGCGCGATTGTCTCTTCAGAGACAAGAAGGCGAACAGCCCCCTTGTAGTTCCCCTCCTCCAGCTTCGATGTCACCCCCTTGGCCATTTTCGACGCTCCCTTCTCTGTTGACCACGTTTTGACATCGTTTTGATTCGATTTTCGCGACGCTCGACCGACGGGCGGCTCCACTGCTAGTGTACTATTTAACTGCAAATCTTTGCATCTACGCAGTATAATACTCGTCAGATTCTTCTGAGTATTATTACGCACGGGGATTTCCAGTAGTGTTCGCGTAACTAGCAGTAATGACTCCCAGTTACATTCTTGCTCCGGCTTCGCTACAATACTATTCAATGTCTTTGTTAACACAGCGGCGACCTGTGTTCTCGCAGAGCGCGGTATCCATTTCACTAACGCTGGCGATTTCGTTGTGAATGCTGTGAATAATTTCGTATCGCTCCACGCTATTGGTTGAGAAACGCTAGTGCTAACGACAGTCTGTGAAGATTGAGACGATTGAATGGATTGTGTCGCACCTGTGATAGAATGAACTGGTACAGGTGTGACGCCCCCGCCTGTGCACGGAGATGACCGCGGGCCGTGGTTGTGTAGTAGGCCGGCCGCTGTGAGCCTCAGCCCTGTCTTGTGACACACTGGACAGGTGCCAACCCTGCGATTGTTGTCCGTTGAACCGGCTGTCTGAGTCGATTGGGGAGGATCATTCAACCGAGACGTCATTCGTATCGATATCCTCTTATGAATAAGGCGCCTGATAATCCATGGCGCTGAACCGATGCAAAACCCCTTGTTAATAAGGCAAACTCCAGATATTAAATCGGATTTGTTTCGCGATGTCCTGATCAAAAACCCTTCCTCGATCCCCGAATCTAATTCGATCCTTGGTTTCCGCAATTAAATGAATCCCCGGTAATCCGCAGTTAATCCGAACAAGAAAAATAAATCGCTGCCGGTGTTACACCTGTTCGATCAGTTTAAAACTGTTTCGCAAAGCGTTGGTGGGCGTTCCCCACAACATGTCTTTAACACAAATCGATACAATTCAAATAATCCAATTCAGATTAACTGTCATGACCTTCCGGATCAATCCTCACGTACTCCCGAGATTCCTGAACGAATATAGTCTGTTAAAGACTAGATGCGACGAGAGCTGACTACTGAATGGAAGAAAAATTAAAAGAAAATGTGCGAGAATTTGTAAACACAGCCATCTTGAGTTTTCTTCTTTCCAGCATCTTCCAAAATGTAAATATAGTCTATACCTAATCTGAAGAATCACAGTTGGCTTCGTTTTCTTGCTGTTGGCGAACGACTTGATTTTACCTCCAGTAAGTCATAAATTGGTTGTAAAGCATTGCCTCAGGTCAGCATCAGTCACTCGGTGAAATTCGCGACCAACTTCTACAGAGGTTCAACTGAAACTATATTTTTTATAGCTTTACAGCTGTAAATAATGCTGGATAAGTACTAGATATGATCACAATAGATTTTGACAGCATTTCATTTACAAGCTGTCTTCAGAAGCTGGCATTACCGGACTCCAGCTAAGTTCTCCTCACTGCATCTTTTAACTGATGCTGAACAATTGTTGCCGTTTAACAATTCTCTTCTTGCAACTGCTACTGCCTCCTTGAGTTGCAGGTTTTTTGATCGGTTGTCATGTGACCGGTTGTACCTTTCAGGCATTATGCCCACTGCCAAGTCTCTCACAAAGATGTGGATATTTTGCTGCTAGTGCAAAAACTGGAAATGAGTAACTTGAATCGTCGTCGCTACTGCTACGACTGTCGGTGCTGACCTGAAGGGTTTCGGTACGAGCACACAGGCTGTAACTGATGGCGCACAGAAACTGAAATCGACTATACAATCCTGATTCAAACCTGCATTAGCAGGTTTGAATGCGTGATTCATAAAAGATATTCGACCTCTTCTTGGGTCAGCGTATACATAACCCATTGGCGATACGTGCAATATAAGTCATGGAATCGGTTGTAGTTTTACATATACGAGACAAATGCGTGAAGAGATTCGGATAAGCCACTTTGTTGAGGCGACGTAGACAAGCATGGTAGCTGTCCAGGACGTTGTCTGGGCGTGGTTGACTGTCGCGCTCTCTCAGTCTGTCTGGTCCACCGTCTGGGGATCAAGCCATTGTCGCTTAATCATTATCGCTTAAGCAGCTGATGGAGCTTTTCACAGATTTTACATCTGTGCTGATCAACATCTAACCAGGCGACTGATATCTCTTTTTCAGGAAGAACAGCGAGACCAAGCAAGCGTTTAATAAATTGCAAACAAAAACTGTTCAGCAGCTGAAGAAGATGATTCTCCACATGTTTCACAAAAGAAACTGTTTTGTTGCAGTAGTCTATCGTCCTCTTGTGCTTTGCATTTACCAAAAGCTGCAAGTTTCAGCTGCTGAATGTATGGTGTTGCATCAGGATGCTCCACATGCTGATACTACAACAGAAATTAACAATTGTATAGTATATTGTGATCATAATGCTGACTTATATACAAAGTTTAATGGTAAACTACTAAGCGATCTAATTCTGTTCCGGTAAAGCGCAGAGAGAATCTACCAATGTACATTACAAACTTAAAGAATAATCAGGTTTTAAACTTAGTTTATTTGTTGTGTGTAAAAAGTTTTTTCATGAATTGTATGACACTGGGTTTAAACGTACACATATTCTAAATCACAATTTATTGCATGAATTGACTCTCTCACTATATAGACATTATGTGAAAGAACTGTGACAATCCAAATCTGTCATTAAAGTCATTGTTTGAACGTTTTAAGGATTTTTATGCAGTAGTTACAGAAGATAAATTAGCTGTACAATAAAAAACATTCGTAATGTATTTTAATCGCCATGTTGATTTCTCTAAACTACTGTTTTTATACTGGGCAACTGCAGTAAGATTTCAATATACGAATTGTGATAACAACGTTCATAACGGCTGAGAGAGGATAGTTTTAGCTACCAAAGACTTTGCAATTGCTAACCAAATTCATATATAGATTGATGAAAGACGTCAAGCTCGGAAACGAATTGATCGCGGAATAGCAACTGATGCCATTTCTGGGGAGCAGAGACTTTACAGAGAGAGATTTACTCTACCACTCGACAGATTGTGTAACTGATCGTGTAGCTGAGTCAAACTGATCCAAGTTTAGCCATTTCTGGGTAACAGAGGCTTTACAGAGAGGTTACTCTACCACTGGACAGATTGTGTATTCAAATGAACGATCGATTTAGCAAAGAGCAGGTACATCTACTGCAAAACGTCTCATTGCGTCTCATCGTTTTCTGCTAGCAATTTAAGACTAATCTCTTCAATTGAAATCTTTAAATAAAAAAACATTGCATCAACATATGGATTAGATTTATTGAGTAAAAACATCGACATCTATTTAAGATATAGCATCAGAATCAGAATGTTTTTTCAAAAAGAACTAAAAGTGATCCTTATAATCCATCAACAGTGATTTTTACTAGCAATGTTAATTTGGCCTTGAATTCTACTCAGCCTAAAAGAGTATTTATTGATTTGAAATCAATTAGGACCAAAACTTATTCCAAATTCTTCAAGGTGTTGAAAGGGCCACCATTTCGGCCAGATGTCCAGTGTTTGCCATGGGACAGCAAGGTATCAATATTGTTCAAGGCCACATGAATACAAAACCCGTCTTAAAAAGACAGGATAAGAATTTCAATTAAGCTACTTGTGTGAATTATAAAGGAGCCTACTCTGCAGGTTGACCAATTGAATGCGGCCTAACGAGTCAGCACAAAAGAGCCCACTTGGCAGATTTTGAGGTCATCTTTCTTGTGTCAAGGAAAAAAATATTTGAAGTTAAGACTAAATAAAATATGTCTTATGCACAGGCTGTAAATGCAATTAAAATGCAGGCGTCAGAAAACAACCAAATATTAAATTATCAACTTCTTCCTTCTCCAATTCAAAAATTGCTGTTTCAGATGCAGCTGTTTCTATTAAGCCTTCCAGTGCAACGTCTATTTATTTAAATAGCATAGTCATATCAAAGAAATCAGACCCTGTTTCTCATCATCAATAATTAATGTTTTCTAAAAACCTTTGTTCTCGGAAATTTCAACAACACTTACTGCAACTCATGTAAAGTCTGTAAGGACAAGTAGTGAGGTCAGTGATACAAATGAAGAAGGTGCTGGGATTAACAGGTACACTAGATTCAGTTTTGATATGTGTGACAAACCAAACTATGACAAAACCAAACTGATCCAAGTTTAGTTTCAGACACTATTGAGAAATTTGCTGTAACTATTAGTCCATTTGAGAAATTAATAATTAGGCTACAGCTCTTAGCCTGTAAATTGATAGTTTCTAATCTACACTGCCATGTTTCAACTTCTCATTAAATTCAATCCTCATCAAGTAAACATTATTCAATGAAACACTAAAATTCAATGGCCTAGATTCAAACAGAAAAGAACTGTGTCACTTTTAAAATTAAGTTCTTCATTTCCGCTTATAATATGTATAAAAAAATTCAATAAACTTCTACTCAACCCTTTGAAATATATTTGTGCTTTCAATTTCAGAACTAAACAATTGAGTGAAGGTACTGCAATTTATATTATTATTAACCATAACATTCCTTTCAAGCAGATTCCTGGTATTCCCAGTGATTAAAGTGTAAGGGAACGAAGAGGAACGCAGTCCCAGTAGCTCTCATTTAGTCGAAAATGCGTTCCAGTACCGAACCGTGTTGCAAAGTCAACCGGAACGCAACACGGAACGCACTGAAACGCATTTTTAACGGCAGAGATGCCTAAACTGCGATTGGAAAAAAAGAGAAAATTTTCCATAGGTATTGCATTTTTCAGAAACTTCAGTGGCAACAACAAGAGAGTTGCAGTGACTTCATCAAACCTGTCAACAGAGAAGGAAGAGAGTAAGAATGGGGTAATCGCGGGTATGACGTTCTCTGCAGTTGGTCCAGTTGCTGGGTCTGTCTCTGTATTGGCCTCTCTCTTTGTCCCTGTTGTTGGTCCAGTGACAGCATCAACAAGCAGGAGAGTGAAAAGTGTGACAGCATCAACAAGCAGGAGAGTGAAAAGTGTGACAACATCAACAAGCAGGAGAGTGAGTGTGACAACATCAACAAGCAGGAGATTGAGAAGGGTGACAACACCAACAAGCAGGAGAGTGAAAAGTGTGACAACACCAACAAGCAGGAGAGTGAAAAGTGGGACATCATCAACAAGCAAGAGAGTGAGGGTGACAACATCAACAGGCAGGAGAGTGTGAAATGTGAAGACATCAACATGCAGGAGAGTGAGAAATGTGAAGACATCAGCAAGCAGGAGAGTGAAAAGTGCGGCAACATCACCAAGGAAGAGAGTGAAAAGAGTGGCAGCATCACCAAGCAGGAGAGTGAAAAGTGTGGCAACATCAACAAGCAGGAGAGTGGAAAGTGTGACAACATTGACAAGCAGGAGAGTGGAAAGAGTGACAACATTAACAAGCAGGAGAGTGAGTGTAGAGTGAGCAGGAGAATGAGCGAGAGTGAGCGGGAAAGTAAGAAGAGTGACAAGACAGGCAAGCATGTGAGTCCGAAGAATGACAGCAACAACAAACTGGAGCGACTGAAGTGCGACAGCAACAAAAAGCTAGAGAGTGTGAAATGTGGCAGCATCACCAAGACAAAGAAGGAGGGGTGTGACAGTAACAGCAAGCTGGGGAACCTGAAGAGCGACAGCATCAAAAAGAATGAAACGCAGAAAAACAAGAGCAGCTGTAGACAGGAGAGTCAGAGGGCTAGTGGTAAACATAGGATAGAAAATCCAAAAACAAGGAGAAACTGCATGCAGGACAATCAAACTGCAGAAGCTGAAAGTAGTTGCATGGAAACAGCACACAGCATTTCGTTTGAATCACGTAGAGAAAAAGATACAGAATTGAAACAGATTTCACTTAGTCAGCAACCGACATTCAGACATTCTACTCGCTCAAGAACTACCAAAACTAATGTCTTTAAGAACACGATGTGACTAGCCACATGGAATTGTAATGGCATCTGCTCAAAGTGGACTGAAGCCGCTGAGTTTATTAACAGCTACAGTATATCAACAATTACAGAAACTAAGTTAGACTCGGATGTCACAGATGGGTCACTTATGGTGGATGGGTTCACCTTCAGTCGCCAGGACAGAAATCGGAATGGAGGAGGGGTAATAACATACATTGATAAACAACTGAAGCATGAATTTTTAACGACGGAGCAGGAGAAAGCAGTTAACACTGGACTAGAAGTCACAATCACAGCAGTCACACTGCACGGCAGGAAAATAATTGTGATTGGGGTATATCGACCACCGAATGCAAAAGTCGCTTGGTTCGGTGCTTTTAACAGCTTGATCTTAGAAATCGTAAGAACGGGTCAATTAATCATCATGGGGGATCTCAATGCAAACCTATTACTACCTAACGTCTATCCTGGCACTGCCTTGATCAAATCTCTAAAGCTAGCTTGTACAAGAACCGGAGAAGTGCACGCTACTCGTATTAGTGTCACGAACGCCACCTGTCTAGATTTAATATCTGTCGACAAAAATATACAGATTATAAATTACGCAGTATCAGACATGTCTGCAAGCGATCATCTACCAGTAACCATGGAGATCAGTTGTACATCATCTCAATGCCTCAATCCAGTTTATAAACGCTCATTCCGGAACTGCAATATGAATGAGTTGGCAAACCGAGCAGCGGCTATAGAGATAAATAAAGATCCATCTAAAGGCCCTGTTGATGGACTGCTAACGGAATGGCATGGTAAATTCATGGAAATACTAGATGATATCGCACCACTTCGTAAATTACCACGGAGAAAAACTCGGTCGCCATTCATTGATAATGTAACAAGAACTCTTATTAAAAAGAGAAACAGACTATCTAGCAGAATGAAAAAGATAAACTGTAGCAATAACAATGCGAGTGAGGCAATCAAATCCTTACGCAAACAAGTGAAAGGACGCATACGTTTCAACATGAAATCCGAGGGTAGAAAACTTCTGAATGAAAAAAATCTTAAAGGTAGCTGGAAATTTATTCGGGCAGCCACTTTTACTACACCATTCTCTGACAACAATACACTGGACGCAGAATCAACAAATGAATACTTTGCAGCAGCTGTTAGTGATAGCAGGGGGGCAGTGTTTCAGGTGCCGCAGGGTCCAGATAGGAAAGAGGCTTTTATCTTGAGACACATTGGAAACTATGAGATGGAAAGACTTCTTCGTCAGGTCGATGTCACTACAGCCACAGGATCTGACGAGGTATCAGCATACATTATCAAAAAAGTTGCATCGTCAATTGCACCAAATATAGCAATCATAGTGAATGCCTCTATCGAGTCAAGCGTGTTCCCGGCACAGTGGAAAAAAGCGAATATCACAGCAATCTATAAGAAGAAAGGAGCCAAAACTGACCCTGCCAATTACCGACCAGTTTCCGTCCTCCCGGTGCTAGCTAGGGTGTTCGAGAAATATGTGGCCACTCAACTCCGAGCCTTCTGTGATGTAAACTCAATCATTCCCATTCAACAGTTTGGATTCAGACAGAACTCAAGTTGCGAACTAGCCTTACTCACGATGATGGACAATTGGACTAAAGAAATTGATAAGGGTAAGGTAGTTGGAACGCTGCTGGTGGACCTCACCAAAGCATTCGACAGCGTACCTCATACTCTCCTGCTTGAGGAACTGTCAAGGATAGGATGTGGGCTGAGAACAGTTGAGTGGTTTGCAAGCTACCTTTCAGAGAGGTTCCAACGAGTGGTCAACAAATCTCAAACAACTTCATGGAAAGAGGTGAGGATAGGCGTGCCGCAAGGTTCCTGCTTAAGTCCGATTCTTTTCAACGTGTACGTACGAGAGCTACCAGCATCTAGTGCATCCGACTGCTTTCAATTCGCCGACGACCTAACGAACTCAATCGTCACGTATGAAGCGCAGGAACTTACTGTCAGGTTGGAAACAGTTTACCAGGACATTAAAAGATTCTGCACTACTAAACACTTGTCTGTCAACTCCTCCAAAACTCAGTTTATCATTTTCAGATCACCTCGTCGCAAAATTCCCCCGGATGTTCTTCTGAATCTCGATGGGAGCATTGTCAAACCGTCAGAGGAGGTGAAGATCTTAGGCATTATACTAGACGAACATCTTACTTTTCGTTCGCACATTGAACGTCAGTCCAAGAAATGTCACGGATTGCTTGGTTCGTTGAGGAAGGCATCCAAAACCATGCCTCGTGAGTTACTGAACCTCTTCTATAAATCGGTAGTTAGATCACAACTTGAATACTGCAGTGCATTACTGGTACCTGTAGCAAAATCACATCTACAGAAGTTCGATACCATACAGAAGATTGCGTCGCGTATCATCTCAGGATGTTCACCATGGGCACACTCGGAACCGCTGCAGTCCTCGTTGAGCCTCGACTCTCTTGACAGCAGACGAAAGGAACATGTAATTAACATAGCTACAGAAATTCTGAACGGCAATATTCATCCCGCTATGATGTCACAGATCCTAGTGTCACTCAGGCGAACTATCTCACACACTGAAGCCACTCGTACAAGAGTTGGTGGTCGAGATTTTAGAACTTTTGCTCCAGCTGTATTTAACACTGAAGTTTTCAGCTCTGAAATCAGTTCTTAGAACTGAACTAAGTCGATAGGTTGGAAAAGTACCGAAATATTTCAGTAATTGCTACGTGCGTTAATTGCTTGCAATTATGCTTGCTCACACAGAACAGTATCTACAGGACTGCACTTCAGCGCAGCTTTAACGGCACAGTTGTACATACCTTCATCGACTATAAACAACACACTACTACTACTACTACAACTACTACTACTACTAATGCTTAGCCATTTTGAGGTGCAAAACCGAACCAGCGCCTCAGAATCTATTTCTATATTATAACCTAAAGTCACAATATTATTCTCCATACGTCTCTATCAATACGATGACATTCACAGACAGACAAGAGACAATACAAGCAAGCATCCATTAGCAAAGAGAGACAGAAACACAGACAACCATACAGGGACAGAGACAAACAGACAAACTGTTACATAACAAATGAGATGAGACAGACTAATACAGGTAAACAGACAGACAGACACACACCGAGACAAACACACAGACAGGTAAACACACAGCAGTGACGTCACACCACTGCAGGTTTCTGTTTCCATTTATTCTTTTGTGTCGTTATTAATAAAAAAAGTCCTTTTAAAATAAATCATTCTCGTTTAGTTTAAATGGTTTCAATGACTCCTCAGCTCGCGACCAAGCCCACCCTTAAACATGCTAACTGTGTCCACTGTTACCAATTCATTAGGTAAACCATTCCATACATCAGTAATTCTACTTCAAAAGGAATTCCTTCCATTTTCAGTTTTCTTAACTTTTTAAAAATAATTTAAACTAATGTCCCCTGGATACCCTGGTATTAAACTGGAATATGTTTTCGAGATTTATATATTAAAGAACTGTTTTATTATTTTGAATGTTGTGACTAGGTCGACACGCAAGTGCCCAGTCTCTAGATCAGTTATTCCCATTTTTTTAGTCTTTCTTTATACTTAAACTTGTTTGGAACCATTACCACTTTAGAAAATCTTTTTTGAGGTTTTCAATTATTTTGATGTATGTATGTATGTAGCATTTCTTTACTGCGCCTTATATTTGTGTCTCCCCTGACAATCGTAGGCGTAGGAGATGTCTCCTTTCAGATGCGGTCGCCAGACCGATAAACACTAATTCAGAATAGGCCTTACTCACGATTTATACAACGGTAGCATTACCTCCTTATTCCTACAAGAAATCTTTCTTGAGATTAGTCTCAAAATTTTATTAGCAGATTTCGCAGCCTTAGTGTACACTGATGAGTTTTCTTAAGATCAACGCTTATTACTACTTCAATTTCCATAAAGCGCATGCGATTAAGTATATAGGCCTAAATATATTTTCTTCTAAATAAAGTATAGAGCTATTGCACAGCTGATAAAATTTAATACGAAAAAGCTGATCAATTTGCTGTGACATATGACGCGAATGATCTCTTGCGCAATCAAAACAAATGTAAAACAGTACGAAACGTCGTTATGCAACTCGTCATATGTCAGTGTCCAAGCTTTCGAGAGTACTGTGATGGCGGATATGATATAACAAGTTGCGGCGGGGGAGGGGCATCTTTCAACAGGGAAAACCTTTTGTATATACATTTAACCAAAAGAACAGCCTTTTATGTAGTACAAATAAAAAAGGTCGAACCATGGGGGTGCATGTTCTTAACTCTCCACTCATTGATATATAAAATGTGAAGAATATTTATAACCAAAACTGAAATTGAATTCTTATAATTTGCGGGTGGGGGTAGGGGGGGGGGGGTCGAAGCGACCCGACGGCGGGGGGAGGCGGCCGACAAAAAGAAAATACCGGATGAGCAGGGGGAGGGGGCGGGGTCGACCATCGAAAATGCTTGGTAAAAATCTCACGACGATGAATTTTTTTCCTATGTATTTTTTCAAATATTCATTACCCCTGTCGTAAAATCACTGTCCAGTCTGCTCGTGGATTGAGTGTTTACGTTTGCTTTAATGGGTATCGGTTGGTTGGTCAATGAGTGAATGTCCCTTGTTGACAAAACACCCTCATTCAGTAAGGGGTCATCGTCACTTGTGTTTGGATTCATAC
>JAQFZK010000271.1:0-11752 GCA_034695905.1 Fridericia nemoralis | reverse complement strand
ACTTCATGTGCTTCACATCTTAAGTGTACTGGCAAGCATAGCAAAACATTCGGTATCCGATGAAAAGGTAACTCGATTCTCCTGTTGAAACTGATTTCAGTTTCCCTAGGACACGAAGTTTCACTATAAACACACTAAGTACAACTGTCAGCTTTATTTGTAAACAAAAACAAAAATGACACATGGACATTTCTTCACATCGATGAAGCTCCGCTACACAAAATCACAACAGCTTGCACAGTTCTTACAGAATAAAGTCTTACTTTTCCCTCCCTGAAGACACACCCACTCCCCTGTACATATGCCTAACCCACCTCCCCCTCCCGTGTAGAGATACTATCACACTAAATCATGTCCATCCTGGTTAAACATGAAACAAACAGCCACAAAATATTCGGAACAACTACAAGTCGAACCATGATTCCATGACCTATTCAGGGCAGGTTCAAAAAGTTACCTCATAATTTATAAATACAGGCCTACAGTTAATAGTGGGGAACGGACATTTCCCCCAGGACGGATTCCCCCGGACCAATTCCCACCGGACTTATTGGTAATTTCAAATTTAAGAACTATAGTACTTATTAACTGTTGATATATCATCATAATATGTTATATCTAATAATATTTAAACATAATTTTTACAACAACAAAATAATAGACTACCAAAGAGGCAATATAACGTCTAACGAGACGATTATAGTGTATGTCCATCTTTGATTAATTTCATTCGCAATTATTCTGTCTGCAACTGATCATTAAGGTTTCTTTGCAACTCTGTCCGTTCTGCTGAGAAAATTCCCGTATATTTCTACTTATTTCACAATTTTGGCTTCCGCTCCCCCGTCGTCACAAATCTTCACCTCCTCCCCCCAATTAAGTCACGTTATACATTTTCGACATATAGATTTTACATGCAGATTAATAAACAAAATCGTATTGGCACTCTGTTTATCTTCCCTACATCATTTAGTTCAACATACTATTTTAGTGCATATGTAAAAAGTGTGACGTCACACTGGCATGACCCCTCCCCCTTTAAAGTTGTTTGTGGAACTGTATAAATTAATTCCGCGGGATATTCGGTCCGGGGGGATAATGCCTATACTGAAACAGGGGGATTTACGTTGTCCGGGAGAGGAATAATGTGCAAGGGAATCGATCCAGCGAGATTCGGTCCTGTGGAGAATATGTCTGACAATCAGACACAAAATATGTTTGTATTAATGTAAAAGTAAGCATACAATCTGCCACTTCATGTTAACATTGAAGCTATAATTACTTGGAAATGTTAGGTTAACCACTTTCTTCTTTGTTAAATAAGAAAATGTTCAGTTAACCGCTTTTTTCCTCTCTAAAAGTACAAAATCTTCCATAACCATTTTCTTTCCTTATCAAAAACAGAAAACGTGAAACGCATATGTATTGACATATAAATCAGTCAATACGACATACAGTGTAGATACACCACTGAGCACTAACAACTTAGATAAACAGTGAAAAAAATGATAGTTGAGCTTAAAAGCCTTTGATCTGGTATCAATTGTCCACGATCCTTATGTTTCAAAGCGGAACAAAACCACCGCCAGTGGATAAGATCTTTGACACTGCTGTTTGTACAGCATACAGATCTATGGGGAAAATTCTGAGTCAGAACAAATTATTAAAATAAATAGGCAACATACCACATTATCAGATCTGAGTTTATCCTATGGAACGAAAGAAGGAGATCAATTTGTGATAGGCAGCTGTGCCTTGCTTGTACCTTGTGTGTGTGGGCGTGGCAATACCAAACAACAATAATAATAATAATTATAAAATAAGATTGAAGAAGTATCGGTATGGAAGCATAACTTAGTTCTTTGTGAAATTCTATCTGTAGACTGCAAAACAAAAAGTAACAATCTCAAACGGAAATAAAATGAATGAATGTGAGGCGCGGTTACAAATAAAACGTGTTATTTATACTATTATTACTTATATTATTAATTAAAGCATCACACTAATCTGTCCTGGTTTCTAAAATTCAACAAAAATAATCTATACAGTTAGTCAACAAACATTCTTTACATAATGTCTTCCAATAATAAACAAACACGATGCATACAAAACTCATTAAGCGACTAGAAAGAGTTATTAGGAAACGAAGTAATATGTAAAGCCTCCTACTCGAATCGCTCTAAATTATAAAGCCAGCAATATAAAAATTATACTGCGCGCAATATACAGTATATGCCGATCAGAATTAAATTATGAAATGCATATTTTAAAAACGGACCTAAGAGAGATGACGATGAAAAGCAGCAGTAGAAGCAACAGCAGGGAGAGACAACGCAGACAGATGATCACAGACAACTCAGCAGTTGCTCGTTAGCAACAAGATGATCGTTATAAACAACCGCAGAAGAACAACGCTTGCAACAGTGCGAGTACAACAACAGCAATAGAGACAACAAACGGGTTCCGCGTTGTTTCAATCGTTGTCACGTGTTTTGTCTCGTTACCCGTCCCTGTCTCTGTCTCTCTCTGTCTCTGCGTTGTCCTGTCCATGACGCCTGACTCCGCTGTGAACGGTTGTCGAGACGTTTGTTGCGTCACGTGATCGTTGTCCGGCTGTTGCCTCGTCTCAGACAACATTCTCCTCGAGTCCGTTGTTGTTGTTGTTGCACCGTTGCGCCGATGCTGCGCTGAAAACTTTGCGATGAAATGATGAATTCGTTCGGGTTTAGCGTCCGTCCTCGTCGCCTGGTGACATTGCGTCATGTTGAGCAGATAGAAGACGGCCAGTCCGTGTGAGTTGGGCTTTAGAAACAACCAACAGTAAAGCGTTGTCGCTGATGTGTTGCCAGTAGATGTTGTTGCAGCTATGATGAGTGTTGCATTGGATGCGACTATAGACGAGTCGAGACATTCGTATGACTCGTTCATGACACGACTGTTTGGACAACCGTCGTGTAAGATTTGCGACAGTCTGATGACAGAGGGAAACTGTCGGCTGTACGACAGACTCGCCTGACAGTCAACGCCGCCATTGTTCTGACCCCCGTCACGTGTCAAACTTTGATGTGACACACTTTGATGTGACACGACGGCATGTGTCACGTGGTGGTAGGTCACATCGTGATGCGAATGGTTGCCCAGGGGCACGCGACAGTCGACGGAGTGCCGAGGAGCACCCGAGGGGAAGAGAAGCAGGACGTTGTTGGCCGTCACCGACAGGTCGAGGGTCGCCTGGCTGCCGTAGTGGGGCAGGTCGTACGTGAAGGAGGCGCAGTCGATGGGATCCGAGGCTGACTTGGTGAGCGGCCACGCCTGGGTGTGACTCAGCTTGAGATGAAGGAGGGAGTGCGATCGCTTGAGTTGCCTGGCACAGACGTATCGAGGCCTGCAGCCTTCAGGGTACGTCCTCACTAGCATGACGTCATCACCAGTCTCCCCAGGGCTCCCTCCTGACCTCGACCACCGGACACACGAGAAACTACCGTCATCCACAGATGCACCGCCTCCCAGCACCGTCAGCGCTGTTTCATTGATTGACACGCTTCTAGCCCCTCCCACCCCTCCCCTAGCCCTTCCCCCTCCTCCCATGTCGGTCCAGAGTCCCGACCAATGGGGAGAGAGGTTGCAGGGTGAGTGACTGGCCGCGGTGCACAGGCCACACTTGACGGGGCAGGTGAGCGCGAGGTGTGAGTTGCGACCTGTACACGGGAGCTCGGCCTTGGCGCACACCTCGTAGTCGTCGAAACAGAGCTGTGTGACGTCACGGGTCACATCACGTGACATGTCCAACCGGATGTAGTTGTTAGACGTGTTGGAGTACTCCATCGTCTCGGCGATGAGATCCTGGTAAACAACAAACGGCATAGTGTAAACAATGATTGTAAATAATATTTTTAAAATTATCATTCAGTTGAACACCTTATGGGAACAATACAATAATAAGCATACATTCGTTGCGTTTATTTTCGTTGGCTTCACTACAACATTGTTCGGCTGAGTCGGCTCAACAAGGTAATACAGTGCATTGGTGTAAATTGATGTTCAGGTTTAAACGGTCTACTCTGGGAATAAAGTGTGTATTGGTCAGTATGTGTATTTCAGTGTCTGTATGCGTGTATGGCAGCGTGCCTGTATCGTTAGCTGCACTCTGCAACGCAAAAACTACATAATCGTTTTTTTTTACTTTGTTGCAGAAAACTTATCTCAATTCTCCTTGATTGATTGAAAAGTAATTGCAAAGCGTTTGACAGAGTACACAGGTCGGTTGAATGTTAATGCTTAGTAAATAGAGCGAGCAATCAGCCAATCAGGAAGCGATTAGCTGAACATGGATTGCGATTTGAAAAGCTGCAGTAATTTGATCAATTATTACCATGTTACTTCCTAACATTGACTAATCACAGTAACAACATGAAAGTAACCTTGACCTCACTGATGTCCTCATGCACGGGGTCAACTCAATCAGTCAAACAGGTCAGATTAGGTTTTTCTGTTCTGCTTCACCAAGTATTGATCAGGTAAGGATATATCAATCTGCTACATCCAGTATACTGGTCAGGATATAAATGCCCTTTCTTCCGCAACTAGTACTGATCAGGATTAGATAGCCTGTACAGTTGCGGTGTTGTACAGTCAGTTGCGGTGTTGTTCAGTCAGTTGCGGTGTTGTTCAGTCAGTTGCGGTGTTGTTCAGTCAGTTGCGGTGTTGTACAGTGTTGCACCCGTTGTGCAAGGATTTGTTGCAAGCTACTGGACTACTGCACAGCAGTGAACTAAACGCACAGAACTGTAGCAAGAAATACGACACGTTGATAGCTATCAGATCTAGACGATTGTGAAAAGCAGTTAAATTTCTGTCTGTTTTCTTCACAGTTTGTATTTTGTTATTTGCTTTGAAGACGTTAACGCAAGGAGTTGGATCACATGAAAAGTATAACAATTAATGTAAGTGCCTGGCAAAGTGCAAAAGTAGGTAATTGTAAAGTAGATTTATATCAAAACTAGGTACCTGCTGTAATTACCCTAAAGTGGGGTCAAATTTGAACAAACTTGACTTTGAAACATTGCTTAGAAAAATATAATCTGTTCATTTTTTCCATCAGAGCTACTGTCGCTACAGCTTTACTCAATTAGTAATGAATTGAAATGATGCATGTTCTGTAGCAAGAACTGTCTATATACAACGTCCTGCCAAATTATGACCTATTTTGACCAACCTACATTACGCAACGTCACAAATCGCCCACCCCTCCTCCATGTAACGTCACACTCGTTCGACCCCTCCCATCATCATCATCATCATTAACAGTTTAGCGTCGCTTTTTATGCGCAAGCACAGGTTGGACGTTTCCCCCTTAGATGCCATTGTGGGGTTTTTTGAAGCTCCGGGTGCATTAAATGCACCCTGTTGTTTTTTATGCCGGATGCCCTTCCTGGCAGAACCTCGCTTTGCGAGGCATGATCCCCTTCTTAGGGAAAAGTGTTCTGCTCTTTGGTTCAGTAGTAGTGTAGGACTGAGCCTGTGTCACCATGAAGGAACCAAGAGCAGATAGGAGCGGCCCTCCCTTATGCATAGCTCTGATCAGACCACCCACCATTAAGACTAAAATTTCTGATCTATTGAATATAGTAACAGTTTTTGATATGAAAATGAAATATCACAAAAATTATTATAAGCTAATCATACACATGGATGAAGAGCAAACTGAGGCATCTTCAGCTTGCTGTACAATGCGTATGAAACGAACTCTGGTCCGACAAACCAAACACGATAACAAACACGTCGAGAATAATAAACTGACACTGACACCGACACCGCCCGGTGCTCGGTGCTCGGTGCTAGGTCGAAACGGTCGTACATCACGTGACTTAGTCAGCACGAACGTGTGAAGACACATAGGTGAGTAATTGTTTACTAATAGAAACGTTTGGCCTCCAGCACATTGAGTCCGGAACACGTACAACAGAGTCGAACAGACCAATAACATTTAACGGCTTCACCAACAATTATTACTCGACGTTGTCGAACTGGATGTTTGCATGTTAACGATACAGTGACCTATAAACGATGACCTGATTATGATAAGGTTTGTAGTGCACATATTCGGTACGAAAAGACTTATTTCAAACGATTCTGTTTTACTTTTAGTGCATGATATTAGTACGATGTTGCATATTATCAGTAGCACAAATTGTCATTTATGATTTTTCGATGATAAAGTTATAGTTTAATGTCAGTATTCACCGCATCCAGCTTGAATGAAATTATAATATGGCTATGTAGAGTTCAAATGGCATGAAGCAGTTACATTGTAAGGTATCATTTGATAGCATATGAAATATGTAAGAGTACAAGAATATAAAATATGTAGGATATAATTTATAAGGTAATAAAATATTGTAATTGTAAGGATATAAAGTGACAAAAATGAGATAATATTACAATTGTCAATAGAATGTAAGTCATATATCAACAATTCTTAACCATTCTGAATAATGTTTTTTTGTTCCAGTTTGTTAGAGAAGCATCTTATCGCAATTTACATACCTAATTTAATGTTTTAATGCAGTCCAATGGGGTTTTAATGCAGTCCATGTAGATGTTAATTTATAATTGTGATTATCATTTAAATTGGACAATGGTGGTCGACATTGGTGGTCGCATTGCTGAACGGACCAGGGACTTGTGATCGTTGGCATTTTTGAAGCAGAGGCTGGCGATCGCCGTCCAGAGAGGCAATGCGTCGACCTTAACTGCGACCCTGCCCTGGGAAGACAATCTCCCTCTCCAACTGCACACTATTGCTTTTATTGCCGTTTGTTTTTACCAACAAACTACTTTTTAAATTGTGTATACGCTCCAGCATATTCTATTAATTTGAAATGAAACACTGTAGGATTACCAAATTATTGACTTGTTCGAGTGTATTGTACACGTGTCGTTGATTGCCCTCCGTGTCAAACAGCCGCCGAGAATCTAGAAACTGTTGGCATCTCTTGTCAGATTTCCATTTTCTTCATCATACCCCGTCTTCATTGCTTTAATATTTTCACTATTTCTATTATTATGATTGTCTGTCTGCGTGTCTGTTTGCCCCTCCCTCTCTCTCTCTCTCCCTCTCTCTCTCTCTCTCTCTCTCTCTCCCTCTCTCTATCTCTCTGTTTCCTTCTTATCCTTATATTTCTACTCCATTTTGGCTCTTTTACAGTTTCTTCATGTCTTCGCCTCCCTCTTTTTCTCGCTTTCCATTCATCCCTTCCTCTTCCACTCTTGCTCTCGCTCTTTCTCTCTCTCCCTCTTTGCCCCTCACTTCCTCCCTCTCTGTCTTAAAGCACCTGCTGCAATCAATGCAGTAGCTTAGCACCGCAACGATACTATCAGCGGATCAATAGTTATATCCGTCTGAGAGAAGCTGCTGACAGCCCCAGCTTACAACAGCCTCACGCCAACTCACAATCTACAAACTGTGCATAGAAAATAATACATTAAACTCCCCCTTCACAAATTGAGAAAAGCAAATGCAAGGTAAATACATAGTTTAAATTCGATTTGATTGCACGACATTTAGTAAAATCGTCAATAATGGCGTAGTAACATCAATTGTTACAACTCTTTAATTAAGTACAGTAGTTATAACATTAAGTAATTATCTAGTATAAGTTTGAAACAAAAGCTGTAATTTAGTACTCGATGTCAGACAAAAAAGTTACGATTAAACACAAATTAATTATTTGGTAAAAACTTTTAAGGTTTGCTTCATTTATAAATAACCAAAAATAGGTTACATACACGAAATATAAAAGCTTCTATTCATTTAAACATTATCACGAACAAAATTAGCATAAATTACAATTCTCGGAATGCAAATTCATTCACGCGGCGCGCTGTCTGCAGCCAGCAGTATCTATTGAATCACGTGACGACTCGTAGCAGAGCCTAGTCGACACAAATCAAGCACCGGCTGCCTCGAGCAACAAACCGAGCACACTCCCGCCAGCCCCAACATTCACAGCAATCGAGCACGATCCAAGCCCCGCATTTACTGCAACATCTAGGTCAAGATTAGCACCTAATTATCGTCAAGCTGCCAGCACGGCTAGCTGCAGTGTGGAGGGAACAATTCTAGGCTGGTCGAGGAGACAGGAGGTTCTGTGAAAGCTTTCAGTGGAATAATAAACCCGTAAATGCAGCGGCGTCATTAATGACGGAGTGAAAACTGATACGTGTGAGTAATATGAAAAGCGGTGTCTTTGTTTGGCAGAATCGAAATAGTTACCCTGAATAGATTTAATAACAATAAAATTTACAATGCAGTTCACAATATTGATCTGTTATTTACTTTTGAAATCCAATATACTTTGGTGCAGCAAGTTGGTAGTAACAAATCAGTAGCCAAAGACAAATTGCAGTCAATTTAATGCATCTTGAAACCGAGTATACATCAACTTAGGGTTGCAAGATCACAGTAGCACAGCGAGGGGCAAGTTTTCGAATCTTTCCTGACAGTCGTTAATTCAGGGAGGACAGGCTGCAATTTTTGCTATCCCTGTAGAACTTTGTTAATGATCCAAAAACGGTCGTCAGATATTTTAGAAATTGTAATAGTGTTCGACGCCATCTCAAAATGAAAAACGTTACGAGCTTCTTTCAAAATACTAACTCAATGCAACATGCGCATCAGCTTCCCCGGCAACAGTGAGTCCAAAGCTTTATGACTGAGCCAAACTCGTATTTTTAATTCTTAAAGGTTTTACTGTTGGATGCCAAAAATACATTTTAAAATAATAATTACTAAAGCCTTTGAGTGAAAAGAAGTTTGCTGTTGATTTTAAGTTGTCTTAGCCTTAAGCTCGTTACCAAACTAAATTTATAAATTAAAAGTAAAAAGTGAAAAATAGCCACAATTATGCACAACCATAGCGACAGTAACATACATTTTCCGTGAGAACGGAAAATTGCTTACACACTGATATACGTTCACGAGAACACGTTACACACACACAAGTACAATTACATACGCAAATTTATACAATTGTTGAAGAAATTGTTTAACTTCTATCCAACTATTTATAAACACAACTTTATAAGTTAGTACTATTGAATACACATACTTTAAATGTGAGCAAAACAAGCCGACAGGTTCGACACTGAACAGTGCACAAGATAAACAGGAAAACAGCGATGTCTTGCAAACAAGAAAACGTCTCTTGGTAACTAATTACTATACCAGAGCTCCTTCATCAAGCGTTGACAATAAGGTAATAACAAAATAAAGATTATAATCACAGTAGCAATATTATCATGGCCATTGATGTTCTCTGTAATTAAATCATAATACACGGTCGTTCCATGCTGTATTGATTTCAATGATATTATTTGTATTTAATTTTAAAGCATCTCCATTATTTTAATCGACATAATATAAAAAACAGATTAAAGCAATTAGAAACGCACGATGAATCGCTAACGAAGATACGAATCTGAAAATATGTGTTATGTTGGCTTGAACGATTCATGGCACCATCTGACACAAAATACCAAAAACGAAGAAACAAAAGCACTCTTAAAAGTCGTTTACAATTAAAATCTGTTAGAATTCTTTCAAGTAACTGAAGTCCAATATGATTGGGAAACACAAATCTGTCAAAGATATCACATAAAATGTCCAAGCCCAACTTGTCAGAATAACAATTAATTCAATTATAATCGTACCACAGGCAAACCACACGCCACAAACCACAGACAGACTTTAGTTCGTCGTATCTCAACGTATCCTGTCCACCTATAAGACATACCCCCTATGGTAACTTACACGTACAAATTTGCGCTAAATTTGAACATTATTGCCTAAATAATCGCTACTACTACTAACTCATACCTCATCGCTTACTTCAACTCTATTATTAACCATAATATTCCTAACCTTAACCCTGACTTCTAGTAATTAACGAGTCAATAATTTCTCAACATTTAAGTAAACCCTTATGTGATTGGTTGATGCAATATACTGTTGAGACACTGTCTTATACGTATCCGGTCACATATAAACATCATTGGCGGGAAAGTAACTCGATTCGAGGCGTCACGTCCAACTAAATCGACAATCAATACAGATTAGACTGTCATTCACGACTGAGGTATTAGAGGATCGTCGCCGACGAACCTTAATGCTTTTATCAATACAGCAACGTCAATAAATGTGAGTGGTATACTCTCTACCACTATCTGTTAGTAGGACTACTGTCAAAGTTATTACGTTACAGGTCATAGCTTCGGCTATTCAGTGCCGTACAGTAAATTGTGTCCATGCTTACTACCCTTAGGATAATTAAAGTAATGCTTGCAAAAGAGTAATCTCAAACATTATTGAAGATTATTAACAATGGCTACTGAAGACCCTGGCGAATCAAAGTTTCTCCTTCGACATTTTTCAGCGCATCCTCTTAAGAACTATTTCGTACCAGTAAGCATACGAGGAATACATTTCGCAAAATCTAAAAACTCCGCTGCGTGAGAAGCGAAAGCTTGTCGATGAGCTGAAGTAAAATCATCCAATCTAAAGATGCTGAATTATTGTCTGTATGTTTTACATTGTGATTTAAAAGTAAAATGTACATTCGTTATTACAGAATTAGAAATGAGTTTTACAAAATTAGAAATGATTACTGTTAATCAGATATGGCAAATATATTTAAATGTTTACATGTATTCTATTGTAAGTTCTATTTATTGATGAAAAAGGTACCGTAATATATTTGTTACGTTATTTTTCAGATTGGTTAATTTCGAAATTATTGTCATATAGAATCGAAAAGTATTACCACCTTTATAATGATATTCTAATGATATTCTAATGATATTCTAAAAACGATATTCTAGAAGCTAGAATGATTTAGAGAGATGATATCAAAGAACAGTCAGGTTGCCAGACAGCTAGCCTAAGGACTTGTTCTGTCACTGTGTTCCGTTCCTATCTTTCGTTCCTATGTTCCGTTCCACTGTTAATGTCTCTATTGGTCTTAGTTCATCAGCAGATGTCGCGCTAATGGATTGACTCGTAATACAACTCGACACTACACATTAGCGAGAATTGTATTTCCGTGAATTCGCAGCCTAGTATTTAAAGATGCAACTGAGTGGTTATTTTCGTTTTGCAAACACACAGCATGTTAAGACGGCGAGAGATTTTATTACATTAACTGTTGTTTTCTTAGTTAAGAAGTGCAATAAACTATAACATACTGTATACACCAAATTATATTAAAAATTAACCTGGTAGTTCTTTGATAATGAATGTAATTAATAACTCTAGCACCAATCACCAATAACTAGTTGTTATTTTTGTTACACTTTTCCAGTCTTAAAAATTTAGAATGCACAATACAGTTTTATTATTTGAATGATATCTACTTCAAACGCACCGACGCTGCCGTTATTTATTGTAGAATTCGAGCTTTTTCGAGTTAGGTTATTAGACAAATACGACCGATCTAAGTTTAGATTTGTAACAGCTGTTACTACATTTTTATAAACAATTTGAAATAGCTTAACCGCCGGTAAAATGAATAGCATATCTACGTACAGTGGCGGATACAAGGGGGAGGCGATTGGGGCGATTGCCCCCCCCCCCTAAGACTGTGAGAATTTGTTTGTTTTGCTATATATTTACTACATTATATAGTAAAAAGTGCATTTTAAGCCTGGGAAAAATTAAATCGCCCCCTAAAGCCGTTGGAAAAAAGCGCTCCTCCCC
>JAQFZK010000270.1:0-11757 GCA_034695905.1 Fridericia nemoralis | reverse complement strand
AAGAGAGAGACAGACAAGCAGAACAAGAGAGAGAGAGAGAGAAGAGAGTGAGAGAGTAGAGAGAAAAGAGAGAGAGAGAGAGATAAGGAGTAAGAGAAGTAGAAAGCAATACACACAATGATATTGATATAAACAATTGAAAAAGAAAGTGACTGAAAATGTGAGCGTTTTGTGTAACTTCCGCTGTTAGCAATACAGTATTACATTTCGATGTTCAAGTGCTATTACGCATCATCATCCGATAACACTATTGATATTCATCTTCTACTTAATCATCATCATGATAAAGTTAGATAAAAAATATCTGATCAATAGGAAATTTGTCTTAATAATATAATCATTTATGCAATCCGCTTATTATTAATTATTAACTGCAACATGACATTTAATTTAACCTTGAATAAAGTAATCAATTATTAATTATAACCTTTGAATTTCACAAAATTACCAAATCACCAAAACCCTTCGTTTAAAGAAATTATCATTTGATGCCCATCAATTACAATAATATTTTAAATTACTTGCAGTATCTAGTACTACTACTACAGCAGAATGAATTTAATAGAATAAAGTCTTATTCCAAACAACTCAACTTCGGATTGTAACGAGCACCTGCAGAATGGGGTCTTCGACTCTGTGCTTCTATGAACTAAGCGTCATTGTAGAGCTGGCCAGGCGAGAATCTAATCTCACAGAGCAAACAAACGGTCGAAGCTTCAATGCTGTTTAGAGCGTTCCGTATCTTGCTCACTTCGTGGTCCTACTTGTGTAGAGGGGGTAAAGATCTCTTCTTGTGTAGAGGGGGTAAAGAACTCTTCTTGTGTAGAGGGGGTAAAGAACTCTTCTTGTGTTGAGGGGGGTAGAGATCTCTAACAAACCAACTGTTGTTAAATAAACTATCGCTGACAAAAGACATTCATGTGAACAAAGTTAAGCCGTTGGATCTTTTCAAAAGAAAATCTTCCTATAATAGACCTGTAGTTTATAAAGGAAATAATAATCACTTTAAAAAGGAAATAATAATCACGTTACTAAGGTGTCAGAGTCTATGCGCCAGATGGTTGTAAAAGGGTCGTTTTTTCATCACTTTGGGGATTTGAGGCACAACAAACTTATTATTATTTTGAAATTACCGAAAAATATTTTTATAACATTGAGCTAGAGTTTCGGTAAATTGCGAAGACTAAACCGTCCTGAAAGAAAATAAATGTAAAATGATATTTTTAAATTGAGTTAAAGTGTTAAAATGAATAAAAACTGCTTCTTTAAACTGGTTGGATACGTTTAGACTAACCAAATAGATAAACCCATAGCTTCCCATCTGTAAAAATGTTTCATTAAACCATGTATATACTTTTTTTCAAGTAGAGTAGTATAATTTTTAATCATGCTATTAAATATTAATATAATACAAATGTACTGGAACAGTTTTGGCATAAAAGTTCAAAAGTGTTCAAAGATAATTTGAATGATGTATAAATAAATAATTAATACAACAGTATGTATATACTTGCATCCATAGCCTCTAGTATTCAATGTAATATTATAGTCTATAGATATTGAAGCATTGTCCTATAAAGAGTCTTCCACACAAACTGTTAACGAGACTCACAGTAATAGACGACATTGTTTCTAGAATTGCACAGCATTCTGGGTGATGTCGTGATGTAACGTTACAGAAAAATGTAAACACTTTCATCGAGTTACCAGAATAAAAAACGAAAATGGGTGTGTTGCGGGTACGGTGATTTCTAATCGATTTCTGCCGTATTTCGAAACAATGCCTTTGATGCTATTGTTTTATGTATTACGCATCAGTGAGTGTTAATTGACTGATTGACTATTTACAAAGGACTGATTGAAGTTCTTTACACTGAAATAAATGGGATGGTAACTGAATCGGTAACAATAATAATTATAATTGGACCATAGGCAATAAATAATGAATTTTACTAACAAAAGGCAAGTATGAATACAAACCCTCAGTTTCATAAAGTACTATTAAGCGCACCTTCGATACTGCATTATTCTATATTAAAGTTGTTAACATTGTTTTTCATTCCAAAAAGATACAAACAGCTTTTAACAACTTCAGTGCCGCTGCTTTTCTGTTATAATTATAGGAAATAAGTTGAAACTGTCTCAAATCCATTATAATATTGCATTTTCTTTATTATGGCGCACATGGTAGATTTCAATGTAAATAATACAATTTGAAATACATTCACATTTGATTTATGTATATTGAAACTCCCCAAATTTATTTTATGGCAAGTTAGTAAAATAAATAACTTCGTATAATCCTCTAAACCGGTTGTATTCATGAACCGATTTAGAGTTTTGTATGTTGGTCCAATTTAAGAGTATAGTTGCTGCATTTACAAATATTTTGCTGACAGTGTCTTAATAGTTTTGAAAGAATAAAAAGTTCTGAAATGCTGAAAAGTTTAATTGACGGCAGGTACTTTCTCCGTAAAATTGTAACTAATGCTTTGTCTTTGAGAAATGACCGGTTTTATTGATATTATACAAGTTTCGGAGATGAGTTTGTAAGTATCACAACCATGAAAACACATATTTCACAAATATCAAACGGTCGATTTTGTTTCCAGAACATAAGCTATCAGAAGAATTATTTATTAACTTTAGCAATATTTTAGAAAATACTTTTACATTACGTAACTACAAGAATGCGATTGGTACGAATCAAATAAGTTCGAGAGGGCATTGGGGAGGGGGAGGGAGGAATTGGAAGGTTAGCAGCAGTGAGGCAATATATCACAAGATTATCTAAAAAAAATGAAAAATTAAACAAATGTACGTTAAAAATGGTGATGGAAACATATTTTTCCAAAATTCTTTTGAAACGTCTTGAAGATCTTTTTTTTATAAAACGTGAACTATTGCAGGTAAAGTTAATATCCCAGGTTGAGATGCTCATTTGCCCTTTGTAGAGCAGTACCGGTATACCTCGCACCAGTTCATGTGCGGGAACCGCCCCCCCCCCCCCCCCCCTCCGCCTTTAAATAGCACGTTGATTACAACCGGCAGTCGTCTGAATCATTCAATTTATCGTCGAGTATATATACAACTTTGAGAATTCTAACCTACGCTCTATTTCAGTACCTATTATAATTGGAATGCGTCTTTATTTTTGAACCAGGTTGCACGGCTGCTGCTAATAGCGCTCATCGCAGCGAGTGACCGCGTTGTTTGTACGCTGACACGACGTGAATGATGGATCGAGGGGGGACCCTTCGATCTGTCACCGGGCAGCCCGACAGCCTTGTTATCCCAGACGACTTTGCTATTCCCACGGAAGTAGGGGATAGTGGGCTAAAATTAGGGTTAGGGCTTAGGTTTAGGAAAAGGGTTTAATGCAATTTCAGTTAATCCTAGCCCTGACCCTAACCCTAACCTTAACCCTAACCATAATCCCTAACCCTAAACCCTAATCCTTACCCTAAAGTTGGCTAAAAACTAACCATAATTTTTTTGCTTACAATCTACTATCCCCTACTTTCGTGGGAAAAGCAAAGTCGCTCCCGGCAGCCCGATGAAAACACTTGAAATGTCAACAAGCGGTGGAGAGCAAATACCGGCCCAGCTTTGCATCCGGCTCTTCACGGCCACCGCGCCGCCAGCACACGGCCACCACACGGCGACCACACGGCAACCGCGCGGCCGAACGGTGCTCTAATACCGTATACGTACATGCGACGGTGACAGTTCATTTCCCAGTCGCCCCACTCTTGGACCAGCACCGGCTAAACGGCTCTTACCCCTTTACACTTTGCTCACTTTAGTTCGAACAGAGACGGTTCACGAAATTAGATGAGTTGTTTATCGATTGTTGCGTTTTAGTTTTAAGCTGTTTTCCAGTTATAAATACAGGTACATAATCTGTTATGCCATGAACTAGAATTGACCACACAAAATCGGAGTGTTCGGCGCATATTATTTATGAATAAATTTGTAGTATTTTCTTCAATGCAGGTGCCGGTATTATATACTAGATATGCAGTGGAATAAATTTGTTAGTTGCCTACAGTGGCAAAAGCTGGGAATTGTTGACAGTGCTATGATAAATTACTAACCATAAAATTTTCACTCAAGTTCTAGTAAGTCGGTATACACCGCGAATGATGATGAGCCCAGGATTGATATTTGTTTCCTCGTCTGGTATATTAATCTTTCTTTACTCGCTTAGTCTTCATTACTCGCTGCATATAGAATGAGAGAGCTACACAAAACAATGTTTAAAAGCACAATAATTATTATTTACAACTTCAACGCAGTTAACTGTTCAGAATGCTGTCTAGCTTTAAAGTTTACAATAACGCAGATCATGTAAAAGTAAACACGAAATTCATAATAGTTGCTGGTCTACAAAGGATATATATATAATATGTTTGCGGCGCTATACTGGATGGGCTCGTCTTGTATGCATAAAATACTCGTTTGAGGACCATTCAACCCAAGTGTCTTGACGCAGAACCCAACTGATTACGCTACAAACTGCAATACAAATTCAAAATCTATCTGAACCAGTTGCTTCTAGTTCTCGTAGTTCAGAGTGATAAAAACAATACACCAAAACCAACTTCCGTAAAATAAATAATTATTTCATTATTATATACATAATTGCCGTGTAATTAATTACTGAATGTTAATCAAATCAATCAAACTCGGGTAATATGTAGTCTTACTTACTTCGACATTATAGCAAAATATTGTAACAGTAACTTGCACAGTAACTTGCACAATGATTTGCACAATGACTTGCACAATGACTGAATTGAACACAGATGTGCACATGCAGATTTTAACTAATTATTATGTTTTGAAATATTGGTGTTGATACCTTGATGTTTTGCCATAGACGGAAACAAAACATTTAATTCAAAAACCATTCTAGCGAATGATTTCGTAATTGTACAACGGAAACAAGTAGATTAGCATAGCTAATCACAGAAATAATAATCATATACTGCATTACGCAATCAGTTAAAAATAAATTTCATCAGACAGGTCGATTAAAATTCTATTAAAAACTAAACTATAAAAATAGAGACATAATACTATATTTGGAAATATTTGTATAAGAACAGTCAGTGGTTAAAATAGTAAAAATGAGGAGGGGGAGGGTTCAAAGTTAGGAGGAGGGGCCCAAAAATGAATTTTGAAAGAGGAAAGAGCCATAGTGCTAAAAGCACAATAAATTAAAGGGATGAGGGGGACAACCATTTTTTTTCGGAGGAGGTGGGCAAGGCTCCCCGGGACCCTTTAATTTAAGCACTAGGAATGGTTTTACACTGTTACCAATAAAATACCGGGTTTCCTTCGCCGGAATGAAATCATCACAATGTAAACTAGAATCGTCTTAGTTATACTACTGAGAGAGGGGGAGGGGCACTCGGATACGGACTGCAATCCCACAGGTCTCACGGGACTCGTATCCATTCACGTCCTGAATGGATCGTCCACCGGACATGGATGCGTTACGGACAAAACTCTAGCGGACGAGGAATGAGACGGGAAACTAGAAAGATAAACACGCAACAATTCGTCTGCTCTACCGATGGTAAATATTGACCGATTCCTTCCAATCCGTAATTCACTCAGTCTCTCCAGTACGGCGTGGGTATACAAGATATATCCCCAGTAGTAACTTGCACTAACCAATCACAGAACGGTTTACTAAAATGTTTAGTAAATATTAACTCGTTAGTTACTCGATAGTTCGGGTTAGGGTTACGGTTAGGTAGTGCTTAAAGTAATGGGACCGGGGGGGGGGGGCGGCCCCCCTCATCCGAAAATGTGTTGCTTGGCCCCCCTCTCCCTCGAATATATGGTACTTTTAACATTAGGCCTAAGGGCCCCCCTCCTCTTTAAAACTACATTTTTGGGACCCTCTCATCATTTTGGGTCCCCTCGTCTTGCTGTCTAATTTAATCCACTGCTGTTAGGGTAGGGCTCGGGGTAGGTTAGAGTTAGGGGTGTGGTTATGGTTAGTAGTAGTAACGATTATTTTGAAAATAATGCTAAAATTTAACGCAGATTTGAACTGGCAAGTTATCATAGGTGATATATTTTATAGGCGTACGGGGTTTCCCTCGACAGACATCTTCGCCCAAATTCGTACGATGCAATCAATTCCATTTGTACGGCGGTCGTTGCGGAAAGTTCTGCAAGTGAAATAGATAATTGATAATTTCGTACCTATTTGTTTAATTTAGCGTGGGTTAACAGTATATTTCTTTTTCGGTATGTATACTCAGAGATACATAGAAGTAGCTGAATTTCATTGGAGAACTACACATATAAAAATTACAAGATTTGTAACGAGTGGTATTTTTGCAAAAATTTGATTCATTTAGTTAAATACAAATTTTTAGTTCTGTTTATAACAGTGAGACTTCAGGTAACATTTAACATGTAACAAACGACATTGTATTTATTGCTGCGATGAGCGAAGAATGAGAACACTGCTGGATGGGAATTGTCAATTCTACTGTATGAATAGAGATTTGTTGGCATCTTCATTACTAAACTTTATTAAATAAAAGTACTGTAATTTTGATATTAAAAACTGAAATATATCTTTAGTGTAACATTTACTTCATTAACAAAGAGGCTGTCCATATATGTTGTTTCACGCTCCGAGGGGGGGGGGGGGTGGGGTGTCGGGATTTGTGGTCTAGCCGGTGTGCCGTCACATACTTTATTTCATACGTAATTAAATTGTAAATGTAACTAAACTTAATACTAAATGTAATCAATAACTTTATTCTACTACTCAAATCTTTTGCTCAAATCTATTGCTGAATGTTTAATATGAAAGCAATAATAATGCATAACCATGTTATATAACTCTTAAAACTTAAACCTCTTTTTAAGACAACGTATTACTTTAGGGGGTGAATGTCGACGGAAACGCTAGGGGGCGGGGGCTTGAACACTTGCGACAGTGATGACGAGAGTTGGGGGTCAAAGTGACACAAATAGCGAGACGTTATATATGGACAGCCCCCATGTGACAATATATTGAATCAGAGTTATTTGCAATGTTGAATAAACATTTCATCAAAAACAATTATAAATACAATTTCGTTTGATTTACTTTACTATTTATGATACTTTAAATGTATCGTGGAAATTCCAAGCAATTTAGAATTCACTTGTCTTGTAATTTACTGTATTGTTTGCGTAGATTGACTCAATGACGTAACTGCAACAAACCTCGCGTTGAGTAGACTACACTAACTGAGTGGCTTAGAAGAGCTCCACTTCACGCAGTAGTATTTAGTTAATATTTGATCTATACAAAACGTCGTGACAATGATACTATCAGTGCAACAAAAGTCACTATTTTTATGAGAATTAAACCAATGAAAACAATTGCAGGGAATAAGTAGTTTTTTCTTTCATCCGCTCCGCTTTGAAAACGAGTTTCGACGCGTAGATTCGTTGACGAATAAATACATAAACTTTATTTCCCTCACAATTATGGTAGCAGTCGGCAAACAGAAACAACTTACAATAGTAGCTGAGAAAGTAAATAAGTTACAATTGAAAGCTGTTGCTAAAGGAACAAACAAAACATAATAAGCGGCACTAAATGGAGACCCGTACTCAACAGACAGAGTTTTTGAGAGAAGTACTGAATTTCAGTAAACATGATCATTTGTAGCCACAAATCTTAACCTTTAACTAAAACGTCTTTTTCACTAAAAACCAACAAAAACTATACAGACGTTTCAATAGTTGTTCTTTATTTGGTCTGGCAGAGTTGTAAAAAACGACCATAAAATAAACAACAAGATATCTCAGTGGCTGTAGCCAGCATTTAATCTTGGGGTGGCAATTTCATCTTGCCGGGGGGGGGGAGGGGGGCACTTTCGTCTTTTTGAGGGGGTTCACTTGAAAATAGCACATGAAAAATGAATTTTTCCGTGATCTTAGGGAGGGGGGCTTGCACCCGCTGCCCCCTGTCTACACCACTGAGATATCAACAGGCTAAAAATTAAATATACATCAACTTTTCGCAATTTAACAAACATATTCTGTTCTAAAGTCCACTAAAGTAGGCTTACAACTTACAAGCATTTGATGAGTTATTCCATATTGAAAATAAAAGTGTACGGCTTTATTTACACTGCAGCAGATGCCACATGGACAATGGCAAAGAAATGGCATAACACCGCGCTTAAAGTTACCGACGACTATTAAACGTAAACGTGCGCAGTGGCGTCGCCAGGAATTTTTTTCAGGGGGAGCACGGACTTTTTTTGAAAACGCCAGTCGCAAGTCACCCAAAAAAAACGTCGAACTGGGGGGGGGGGAGGGGTGGCGCTGGGTCGCAAGTGAAGTCACAAGTCACCCCAAAAAACCTGTCGGGCGTAGGGGTGGGGGCAAGTCAGCCAAAAAAGGTAAAACAAAATTATAACAAAAATTGTGTCAAAATAAGAGATTTAAAAAAAAATTAATGGGGAGATCTCAAGGGGAGCGTGCGCTCCAACGCTCCATAGGCTATGGACCATAGCTGACGACGCCACTGAACGTGCGCGTTCACTTTATCGACTGCTCACTTTATCGACAATGCATTTTAGGGTTAGAGTTAGAATTAGAGTTGGGGCTAAAGTTAGGGTTACAGTCAGATTGAGTGTTAGGGTTCGAGTAATGATTAGGGTTAGGGTTTAAGTTACGGTTAGGGTTAGGGTTTTTCGGTAGAACGACCGTCGATAAAGTGAACGTTGATAAAGTGACATAGTACCAAACGTAAAGTGTATAAATTGTTTTTGCAAGAAATCTGAACTAAATCAACAGTAGTAGTTAATTAAATGACGTCACACATAGTTACACGGGTCGGGCCCCTGTGACGAAGTATGACGTAGCGGGAGGGGGAGATTTAGTCAATGTGACGTCACACAAGGCGCATTTTACATATGAAACATAATAGAAAATTTACCGTAAATTTTAGCCAAAATTAACCAAAATAACAACTAATTTTAACCAAATAACATCATTTTTGAATAAAGAAACTAACTAAGTTTAAAGTCGTATTAAATCGATGCTCCTGAAACAATGTATTTCATAGGGGGAGGGAACATGAGAAGTGTGAAGTCATAGGGGTGAGGGGTCGACAATTTGTGACGAAGCGTAACGTAGGGGGGTTCAAAGATTGTCACAAAAGTGTAACTTGAAATGTAGGCTACAGTAACAACCTCCTACTTGATAATTTATGATAGTGTCCGACAAAATTTTTTGGTACTGTGTTTTAATTTGGGAGAAGTTAACTAGAAACGATTCCCTTGACCCCATTTTCTCTTTCCAGCGTTTTTACTGCGAGAGCTGTGACAGCTGTCCTCCAAAATACCTGAAAAAACTTAAAACTTGATTATAGGTAGATTAAGTTACATTATAGTTTGAGCAATGTTAAACAATGATCACTTAATGTAATTTTGAGTTTGTAACGATAGTCGTGGAAATTGTGTAATATAAATAATTAGGTTCTGCCATCTGGCGAATGATAAACAATGCTTATGTAAAATATGCTGTATAGTCTGTTCGATAGTTGTAATCAGTCTAACTCCAATAACGAAGATCATAGGGTTGTCCATATATGACGTCACGCAGTGGCGGATCTAGAGGGGGCGGGGGGGGGGCCGGGGGGCATGGCCCCCCCGTCGTCCGAGATTTTTTGATTTTTTTCCACACAAAATCCGCATTAGGGGTCAAAATTTGTAGAAAAAATGAGTGCTTGGCCCCTCCGCTGAGGTTTGACCCCCCCCCCGCCAAAACTTTCTGGATCCGCCACTGACGTCACGCGATTTCACGCCCCACCCCCGTCACATGACGTCACATGGACCTGACCCCTCCCTTTCGCTTCACGTCGTATATTGACAGCCCCATAGTTAACACGCTAGCAGTAGACTAGTAACCTACTACCTTAATTGTTAACACATACATTATTTTATGTACTCGATATTTTAACGTTTCCAGTTATTTACTTTTATATTAGGGATGAAATTATTTTCGAATTAACAATTGTTTTATCTGTGCATAATAGAAGAAAATACTTGAATGTAACATCACGTTCCTCTCAGAATGAAATTTTCCAAGCAGCTTATTCACAGTGTGATCGAAAAATGTGCAACACAGGACCGATATTACTTAACCAGTTTAGTCAGTATGATACTTGGTAGGCCTAATACTTTACCAGTTTAACCAGTATACGGTATTTTGTAATACTTAATCACCTAGCTTAACCATCACGGTATTTGATAATGATAATATCTAATCAGTTTAACCAGTACGGTACTTGGAAGTACTTAACCAGTATAACCAGTACGTTACTTGGTAATACTTAGCCAGTTTAACAAGTACGGTATTTGGTAATATTTAATCAGTTTAACCAGTACTGTACTTGGTAATATTTTACTAGTTAAACAGGTATGTGCTTGGTAATACTTAACCAGTTTAACCAGTAGGTTATTTGGTAATGCGTAACCAGTTTAACCTGTACGATATTTGGTAATACTTAACCAGTTTAACCAGTACGGTAGTTGGTAATACATACCTAACCAGTTTAACCAGTACTGTACTTGGTAATATCTAAACAGTTTACCAAGTACGGTACTTGGTAATATCTAACCAGTTTACCCAGTACGGTATTTGGTAATATTTAACCAGTTTACCCAGTACGGTATTTGGTAATATTTAACCAGTTTAGCCAGTAAGGTATTTGGTAGCACTTTTGAACATAGCTGGGATTCGAAATCCACCTCTGAGATACGACGATGCAGTGTTGAATTATGAATCAACTTTGCAACCGACTGAGCTAAAGGTAACTAACTACTGATGAAACGAAAGGTTACTAGCTACTGAGGTAGATAATGGTAACTGGCTACCAGTGGCTAGCTTGGTAGCCAGTTAAATGCGTGGTAGCCAGCTAGCAAGCTGGCTACCACGCATTTACTTCTTATGTAGAGTAAGTAGAGGGTTGCTTTTAGTTAAACACATGTTTCACAAGTATATCTCAAAAACTGATTAACATAAGTAAACAGAGGTCTGTAAAAACAGTAAAATACACAAATGAAAACAATGTGTAATGTATAAGCTTACGCATTGTATAAAGATGTCTTTTGCGAATCATTGTCTTATTCAGATTGATTTTCATTACGATTATTCAGGTATGCGCTTCATTTATCTGCTGAAAATATCAGCCCCTGGCTGGTAGAAATTAGCATTCAATTATATTGTGAGAACTTCATGCTGTTTTACAGCTGACAAATTTAGACTTCTAGTATCAAAATATCATATTGTTTCATTGTAAGTTATTTGCAACTGCTGAAAATAAAGTCGATAATTGATCCCTTTTCATAATCTGGTTTTTTATTACTCCGCCCGCTATCCGCTTTCTGCCATTTTGTATTTAAGTTGCGTAGTCACCAATATGGCCAAGAGATTCCTGTTAGAATTGACACCATCTACGCCCTAATCATCGTCAAGTAAATATAATGTTAATATTTTAGGCAACAATAAACAATTATATTATAAAAATGTACTGACTTTGTCACTCAGCTAACTCACATAATGAATACAATTGAAACTTGTATATTTATAATGTGGAACCATAATTTTTCTCGGACTTTCTACTTTTGTTAGCTTACTAACCTAGAGCCTCCTCCAGATGAGTTGAGCCACGGCATGTCCATGGCATGCCTTGAGACGCGGCACCCGAAGCCACAGGTG
>JAQFZK010000269.1:0-11772 GCA_034695905.1 Fridericia nemoralis | reverse complement strand
ATATATCTGTAATGTATTGCATAGTATACGAGCACGTATGTATTGCATTTTATCATACCGTAAGAGTTTTTGTTTGAATCGAGAAATACTGTAGAAATGTTGTTTTTAAATGTCCATGAATTAGTTTTGATATCAATTATAAACATTTTGCTATGAGCAACATTTTAGCTGGAGAAACTCCAACTATTGGAGTGGATCGAGGACAAACAATTCTGGACAAAACTCAATCACTTATGTATTTGTTTTGATTAATTGGTCCATTGCATGTGGAAAGTTAAACTAGTTTAGATATGATAGATTTTCACAATGATTACATGTTGTATGAAAATGTATAAAACGATGTTAAGCTTTATAATAACGAATCCAAACCGAGAATATCAGCGCCTCCGCCAAGAATTTATTTTTGGCAGGCTTTAGCCATTTTCCGAAGCCTTCATATTTGTTCATCTGCAGTATTTTGTAATGTACAAGGTCACCTCTGCTTCTGCCTCAGCTTGAAGTGTATTTGCTTGTTCATACACATTTTGTGCTGGCCGCGTAACTGTCAGTAATGGTCAGCTATGTTATGCTGGTTATATTGGATATAAATTGCGCGTTGACTAAAAGTATAGAAATTACTTTCGATTAGGGCTGCCCTTCGATTAAAAAAATTAATCGGGATTACTCGCACGATTAAAAAAATTAATCGCGATTAAAACAATTAATCGCATGCTATTAATCGAATGCGATTAGTCGCTCGGGTAATTAGGTATCACACTGTTTCGTATATTATTTACGTATCATACAGCTGTGTAGTTTATTTATTTACTTCTAGTTTGTTAAATTCTTCTTCTGTATGTAAACAAACTGACTTGTGTGTTTTTTGTTGTTGTTTTGCGCTGGTGAAACTAAACAAATCACGACGCGTTAATTAAATTAACGCCTTAACGCCGGCGTTAATTTTTTAATCGACGTTAATTTCATTGCGTTAACGCCGGCGTAAACGCACGTTAATGGGCAGTCCTACTTTCGATCAAATGAAATTGAGGCAATTGATAGACATCAGCATATTTTGTACGTACTAAGTATTTTTATGACTTGTATAGGCCTGCTCTTGTACTCTCACACCTGTAACAGGCCCGTTCAACTAGCCTCTTCGCGTGGTCGCGGTATACCTTTTTCTTTTCAAGAGCGATTATAATCTCGAAAACAGATTTACTCCTCACCATGTGTGTGTGTGTGTGTGTGTGTGTGTGTGTGTGTGTGTGTGTGTGTGTGTGTGTTTGGGTGGTGGGGGAGGAGGGAGTTGTAGGGGTTGGTTTGTATAAAGCCTCCGAAGTCATTCGTTACGGCAAAGTTATGTGCCTGCGTGAGAAGATAACGTTTTGAAATTATTGTGATAATTTAGTATCTATCTTTGTTTGATCATCATCATCATCATCATTCGATAATAGTTTAGGTTGTTTTTATTTTACTGTTGAATCTAACAACACAGAAATATTTGTTTTCAGCAGTCTAACGATTCATGATGTTTCTGTAACATCTTTAAAAATCCAGCTCAAAATTTAACACAGAACTTTCGAATAAATGGAGCAAACAGTATTTTCAGTAAAGAAGATTGAGCGGCAAAAGAAACCAAAGCATCATCGTGATCAAGTAGCCTCTGAAAATGGACACGTTCCCGGAACAGGGAATACGAAGAAAAAATCGTCATCTGTCGATGATCCGTGGAATATGTACGGAGAGCGACTGAGTAAGTTTTGCGAGAAGTTGCTGTGCGGCACTGTCAGCTCAAATCATTTACTAATGGTTAGCCCTTGCTGTGGGAGCGACAGGAGACAACCGATGGTTAAGGATCCTCCAAGCATTCGAAACGCTGATGGTGATAGAAATGAAGCCATCAACAGCATCAACGTTTCAAATGAACAATTGTTGAAGGAACTCGAAGGACAGCAGATGAGAAGATGCAGCGAAGAGACAACGAAAGAAGCGAAGAGAGGAACTAGCATGCAAATTTTGAGAGGTCAAACTTTTGAGGAAATTCTAAGGCAGTCTTTTGCAGAACAGAACACTGGCGATGTCAATCAGCATGTACTTGGAAGTGAAAGACGCAAAAGTGAAAGTAAACAGAATGAGAGCACTTATGGACAATCGGAAGGACTTCGGCGCCCGAAACAGTTCGACGGAAGTGATGTGATTAATATTTTGACGCAGACCAAAGATCGACGTCGAAGTGTGAAAGACCACCTTGCTGAATCTGACAGTCATCCGAAAATCTCAAAGGAAATGAACGATCCAAATAACAACTGTGAAATAATTGATTCGCTGCAACATGGTGAAACTTTCAGTGTGGTAACACCAACGAGTAAATCACCGGAATTCACTCGGAAAGGGAGGCACAGCGTAAAGAAAAGCTCTACGACACCAACTCAAAGTGACACAAAGCAATCCTCGAAAGTAACTGACGGTAGAAACGGTTTGAAAGGTGATCACAATTTAGAACCAGCAAAGCAAAGCAAAGTGAAAGCTGCTTCGGATAAAACTGTAACTAAACTGGACGAAAAATTGAAGCCTAAAAGAAAATCAAGCAAAAAGCGGAAGGAAAAATTAAACGACAATGCAGTGATACCGTACATGGACGAGGATTACAAGGCGTACAGAAATGCAAAAGAGTTCAAAAAGCTGCATAAAAAAGATAGGACAACAAGTGAATCGGGCTATAACTCATCAACTAGAAGATTGTCGCCCGTGATGTTTCGAGATGACGTCGTACCGACCACATTGTCCCGTTCGTTCTTCGTCGACCATCAACTGCTGTATTTCAGTTCAGGTGAAAGATCGCTTTTCTCAAAAAGCATCGCTGATATCAACACCAGCACACCGCGTTCAAAACTGGAGCCTCCAACTAAAACAAATAGATTGCGTCTGGGCACCGGAATGTACGATAAACTCCATAACAAAAAATACGCGAGTTCTGATGATTTCGTTGTGCTGTATAAAATGAGGGCAGGAAATCGTAGCGATAAACGGGAACAAGATTTGAGTATTTCACCAGATTTTCACGCTCATAAAACTGAAGAGGAATCTCTGTCTCCTAAATCAAGCTCGAGTTACGCTGACGACGAACGGGAAAGAAGACGCTCAAGACAGTCGACTTCATCACTGAACACTTCTGCGATCCGTGTTCCACGCGGGGGAAGAAGCAGGGAAAGGAAGAGAGATCGATCCAGCAGCGAGACTTGGAGTCTTCGGGGCGCTAAGAGCGTTGAGGTGTTGACTCGCAGCCGCAGCAGGAACAGAAGCGTCAGTAGGATTGGACGTCTGGCTCTGAGCATCAAGAGAGAGCTGGTCAAGACGGAGACGAAGGAGGAAGAGGAAGAAGAAATTAGAAAGAAAGAACATGGCAGCTATACAACGAACGACTTCAGCGGTCAGACAGACTTCCACGATGACGAGTTGACTGACCTCGATGACCACGTGATGTGTTCTACACCGATTCACGACCAATCAGAGAGCGAAGAAGTTGGATCGCGCGGCATTATGAAGCATGAGATAACTGACGTCATTACCAGGATGACAGATGAAAACATGTATTCATCCCAGAGCACAGGTAAATTTCTACCAGTTACCATTTCGATAATAATTATATATGCCTACTACCATATCGAACAACCAGTCAAAGGTACGGAAACCGACCTTCTATATTTTATTTGACTATCTTGATTTTGTTTCTGTTATATATTTTTGGTAAAAATCTAATCCTGCCACCGTGCAATGCTTCTGATCATCTGAATGGCTTGTTTATCCTGTAAAAGTTTGAGTCGTCTGTACTCTGTTAGGGTCATAGTTGTTTGTGCACCTTCTATATACTACAAGTAATTCATGTGCTAAATATCATATACTTGGATTAACTCTTAGGTCCTTCAGATATTTCAGTCAGCTGGGAGACAGGAGTTTATGCATAAAGTGTTGTTCCGTCCGATATACCGAGTTCCATTTTCGTTCCTGGCGATCGTTAGATAATATTGATAAGAAGCGATTTTATTTAAATGTATGACATCGAGAGTAATCTAAACAGTTCCCAGTCATTTTTATTTGCGTGAAAAAGGAAGAAAGAAAAGTAAAGAATAGACAGAGGCAGAGAGGACATAGGAAGAGAGAGCCAGAGAGTAAGAAGGAGAGAAAAAGAAAAAAGAAAGCAAGAAGCAAGACGAAAAAAGAAAGAAAAAAAAGAAGAAACAAAGATCAACTTAGGCAGAGAAAATAAACAGAAAGGGAGAGAAGCCGAAAGATATAGAGAAAGAGTGAGAAAGAAAGAGAGAAAGATATATTGTGCAAGCAATGCTGTCCAAAATAATGGAATTATTCAGGGTGTAAAACTTTAAACACAGAATTCTGCTCATTAAATAAAAATTCTGCTCATTAAATAAACATAATGGCCTTATTTGAACATCTAAATTTTACTTGATATCTTAACTTCAAGTAAATTGCAGTTTATTACATTTAGATAAATGTAACAATAAATTAACTTTCATAAATGTAACTATGATCTTTCTAATATATCATTATAATTTTTTATATACTATTTGATTTTATGCTTATGCTGCACTTACTATCTTACATATAATTCTTACAAATAATTATTGACAAAAAAAAATTCTGGAGTATCTTTTACTAAACTGACCTGCTGACCTTAAAGTACTTTCATACAAGAATGATTTTAATTTAGTAATATATTACAATGTAGTGTTACCAGTGACATACTTGATTAAGCAATAGTCGAAGTTCCGTAATGAATTTATCTGTTGTGACTTTGTTCAATTGACAGAGAACATCATTATAGATGTACATCGATCTGATGATCTCAGGCTTGCCTTTAGTGAAAATAAAGTTGAAGATACACGCCAAGACAGCGAAACGATACAAGAAACTAAATATTCACAGAAACGTATCTACGAACCATCTCATTCTGAAGTTCTACTGTCAGATAAATCAAGTAGAATTATTTCGACTTGGGATGAACCTCAACAGAGCACCACTGTAGAAGATTTGAATTTGAGTGATATCGCTACAGATGCGACACTCCCCGAAATCAATCAAATCGAATCTCTTACCTTCGATTCGAATGAATATTTGACTCCAGCGATTTCTCATAATTACGGAGAAATCATTTACGCTTCGACTCCCAGGAGCCCTGGTGACTCGCGTCATGCCTCGCCGACCAAGACGCCTCGATCGGATGCTGAGTTCAGGGCTCTGCAGGAACCGAAGGTTTTCATTTTCGACCTGCCTGCGCCGGAAAGCTGCGGTATGGTGGCTGATCCAACAACGATTCACGTGCATCATACCTCGACACCTCCGGGAGATATGAGAGAAAAACATCCGTCGTTTATCAGCGTCGATCTCAAAACCAGTGTCTCGCATAAACACAGTACAGAGGCGGCTGAGAATGCTAAGGCAGAACTTTCCGATAAATTTCGACCTGCTTCTCATTTGCGGGAAGCAGTGAATGTTGAGATTGAAAGAATTCGTCAGGATTCAGACGTTGCTAACACGGATGATGATGCAGTTCCTCCTGTGTCTGGTACGTATGAACGAATTGAAGTTTTTGAGTTTGTGAATACACAGAACGGTTTCGCTTCAAAAGAAAATCCGTCCGGGGCTCTGATTATTGTGAAAAGAGGCGACAATAATTTCGAAAGCGGTGAAGAAGAAGAGCTTACTAATTACAATGATACAAATGATGTAGTACATGAAGCGTTATCATTAGAGAATGCTAAAGAGATTCATTTGGTTGAGAATCCAGAGCATACTGAGGATGCCTCACACTTTGACAGTGGCTATTTTCCAGAAAACCACACGAATGTTTTTGGACGAACATCAACTCCATCGCCAACAAAGTTCACCCCGTTGATGACTTCAGACGTGAACAAAGAAAATGCAGATTTTGCTGCTTCGGAAGTGAAATTTAATGATAGCTTTGAGAAAATCGCGAGTAATATTCAGAAACAATTGTTTGCTGAAGCAACTATGCCTTCATTCGATAATAATCCGTCATCTTCTGAAAGTATAGGATTAGAGGATGATTTTAAACCTGCTGCCCATTCAAAAACCATTGGCGATGAAATCAAAACTTTCCAAAGCGAGTTACTTCAAGAATCTATCGGCGGCTTTGGTACAGATGATATCAGAAGTGATCACACGGTAGAGCAAGAGCAGGAGGTTCCTTCCTTCGAACCTGAGCAACAGGAGTCCGACAATTTTCTTAGACAGCGAGAAGTTCAGACAAGAATGAGTATAGTGACAGAGGAAACTACCGTTCATTCGACTTCAGTGAAGTCAATGCACCACGTCTTCTCTCACAAGACTTCCACAACTGTTACTGAATCTCGTGGAAGGAAACATGTTATAGCCTGTTTGTGTGAGTATCAAATTTCATTCGGTTACATATACCATAGGATCAATTTTCTAATGTGTAAAAATGATATATTTGGGGGGGACGGGGGACGAGAGGTAAGTATTTATTTATTTTAAAAAGGAATGCCCAGTGCCCCTGATGTTTTGCCTGGTGCTAACGATAAGTCAAATCTTGACCTTCGGTCCGCCCCTGATGGTATTTTTGAAAAAAGACAGCCTCTAATTATATAGTATTTGAGAGCGTAATTAAATAAAGACAAAGGGCCAAATTGGAGGCGTGTAAAATTACGATTTCACTGACAATGTCGCGCAGGCGCCTCTGTCTCGGGATTAATCTGTTTTTTTATATTTGTCAATTATATTGTTATTTGCTGTCTTTCAGGAGCGTAGACAAGGGGGGGGGGGGGTATAAAGGGATTTATACCCTCCCCCCTCCACCAAATTCTGCCGATGAAATTTGTCTAGATATACAATTTTATATTCGGCTGAATGAGTGAGTCGGAGTGACAACGACAGAGTTCTGCATGTATTGGACAATGAATGGCATGAATTCCTAGTGTATGTGAAATTTTGAATTCGTTACCATATAACGAATATAATATCCATCATATGCTGATGTAGCAATTTGCTATCAGGAATTCAAATTAGTTGTTTAGTTATTCTTTACGAACGGATACGCGCAGGATAAATATCGTGGCGCGCTAACTTGCTAAGCTAAAATCCATGCGCAATAAACTAGTGAAAAATAAAAAATTATACCCCCCTCCCAAATGAAATCCTGGCCACGCCCCTGTTGTCTTTGATTCTACATTTCGTCATGTCAGTAACGTTGACCAACAACTTTGTTTTATTCTAGTGTGTGCATGAGCACTGAGCAGTGTCGGGCAACAGGCACGACTTTAAAGTGGAGGGGTGGGTACACAGATTGGAGGGAAAATTAGTGAAAACAAAACAAAAATGTGTGCGTCGAACTATCCCTCATTTTTGTACTGGGTCCCCAATTTTAATTGACATTTCATAAAGTTTGGTGCACAATTTCACATTCATTATGACTTTCTCCAATTTATTAAGAATCGCTTCTAACTTTAAGAATTTGCAGTACAAATATCTCGTTATTATATAATGCATTTTTTAAATCATATAGTATATATCTAGTAAAAATAGTCATAATCCATTGCATAATAATATTAAAGAATTGTAAGTTTTTTTAAATTAAGGATTAAATGTACACATCTTGATTTAGCCTAATGAAAACATGAATATTATGTTCTTTATTTCAGGTATTCTGGCTCTGATACTCATCATCGCTTTGATTGCCTTATATCTTTCATAAGAACAGTTTTACCATCGGACTGCAGCTGTAAATAGACGAGCTTTGTAGTTGCTAACATTTCCTAGCTGTAATGTTTTTGGTTGATGTTTACGTTTAACACAACCAAAGGAAATTGTAACATGTAGTTTACAATGAAACTTTATTCATTTGATAAACTTGTTTGGGGAATAATTTCTTTGGTCAGCCTAACTCGTTAATGATTGAATAATTGTATAGACTTTACTGCTTGCTATTGTTGCAATGATTTTACAATTATAAATTTGTTTTATGCTCAGCAATACAGGCAAGCAGGGAGTATTCGAAGGATTAATATGAACCTTTCCCTCGCCCCTGAGCGAAAAAAATGACTGTTTCGATATGATAAGGTCCTCCATGGAGACGAAACAGGGATTCGAAATGTCCGATTTTGGTCTGACAATTACTCCCCCCCCCCTCCGAGAGCTGACGAACCTTCCCCCGCCAGGAGGCTGCAGTTACGGGCCGCGTATAAGCTACCTTACCCAGAGGAGCGCGAAAGTAGGTGAATCTAAAATTGTAAAGTAAATGCGAACATTATTTGTTATTTTTTGTAAGTAATCCTTAACACAAATAATTTCAATCCTATCCCTAATCCTGCCCTTAACCCTAACCTTAACCCTAAATCAAACCCTAATAAATTAGCAATTAGCCAGAAAATAAATATTACAAAATAAGTAAACCGTTCTATGATTGGCTCTTCGCACTCCTCTCGGCAAGGTACCTGGTACGCTTACGGCCTTCAATATATTATATTTACAATACACAACGTTGGTCTGTTTTACTCAGAGAACTAGAAAGAAGATTTTTCTAATTGTTTGGTTTTACTGCCCTCCTCCGGTCTAGGGTTAAAAAGGGTAGGCCTAACTACACACTTCGAAAAAATTATCGACATGATCTGTTCATATAGTCTACTTGCACAGTGACGTTTCACATCGCAATTTTGTATTGAGCCACAAGGTTTAGCCACAAGTAACAGCCCATCTGCCACTGGCTTGTTACTTGCGTAATTTGCATATATTTGCATAAATAAGAGTCCCTACAATTAGGCCTAACGGAAGTTGCGGAATTTAGGTTAATGTTAGGTTCGTTTTAGGGGGGGTTCGTACGAACCCTTCGAACCCCACCCCTCCCCCTTGGTTACAGGCCTGCGCTATATCATCTTTATTTTTGGTCCGCTAATTTGTCTAGCCTAATATTAAGTATAATCTTTAACAATGTAAGCCTAGTACAGTAACTGTACGCAGTGTACAGTCATGTGCGTCCGATGGCTGGTTAGCTGCTCTCGACTGTGCCGCTTTTTGAAAAATCAATCCATTTGTTATAAACCATCTTCGCACCGAACTATTTTTAAGATTCAATTCCTCTCCACGATTTTTGAGCGCTTCGACTGCAGAGAAGTCAATGCATCACATCTTGTTACCTATCGAAAGTTATTGGCGTTTCAATAAATAGTAAAGTTGACTTTTTGAATTTGGTGTGAAGTTGGCCGAGCCTATTTCAAAACAGCTAGAAGCGTGGAATTTGTGGCACACTTCGCGTGAAGTTGGCCGAGCCACCTTGATTAGCCAATAGTTGGCGTTTGGTACTAGCACAAATTCTGGCATTACTGGCACAAATTAGTGCAAATTTGGCTCAACATCATGGATATGTTGCGCAGTCAAAATTACTTGGTGGCTCGGCCAACTTCACGCACGTATATATGTTGTTATATTTAGGGAATTGCATTTACGCTTTTTAACCTTTTGAGTTTTATTTAATTTGTTATCTTTTTACATTTATTTTATTTTTGAGTTTACTGTTACATTTTATTTATTAATTGATTTGTTTTGATGCTTATTTAACTTTAGTGTAGGCCTATCATAGAGGTCTACACGTATTATACCTAATTGAATACATTATCAACTCTTTCCCGATTCCGACGTCGTGTATGGACGATGAATAGGCTTATTAATGAATTAATGAGAAGGTTTACTTAAGAGGCTCCCTGCTATTGTCGTACTTAACATGAAAAATAAGATGGCGATTAAACTCGCTTAGAATCTGCTCAGCCTAATCGCGATAATCTGCTTTTGATTTGTTTGTAAGGCCTCCTTTGAGATCTTTTTAACTTTCAGTAGGGCCTACATTTCACAAATTAATTACTAGCGTAACAAGACTATGTTATAATTTATCCATTAGCCTACGAAAGCATTCGCTGTTGTGAACGTTAATTTCAAACAGTACGCTAACTGCGCTACAAGTGCAGTACGCATATGCTATACGTCCTTAACGTTAAAAGTACCATAAATTGGAGAGAGGAGCTCGGGGGGCCCAAGCAACTACTTTTTCGGGAGAGCGGGGAGGGGGCCTCCGGGCCCACTCTTACCTTAAGCACTGACAATAAGCCCTACATGTGCTCAGCAGAAATTTTAACGATCAATCAAATAATAAAATAGGCTCGGGCAAAATAGTGGGGCATCACGTTGTTTTTGCGATTTTCAGGGATGGGCGTAGAAATGCTCAACATGTCGCCCCTCTCCCCTCCCCGGATTCGCTACTGATCCAGAGGGAAGGAGGATGAAATACATAACCTCTACCAAAAACTTAATTAACTAACAAACTTCAGTGTTTTTACCAAAATCCGTTACCCTCCCCTCCTACTCGTCCCCCGTTTTTTCTGCACTCTCCCGCTTATTTTGAATCTTGGATCGATCACTGATAGCTCTTCCTACTCAAGTCTACTAACAGCTGAATCATCTTCCGTATCTTTTTACGTTCAGCATCAGTCGCAGTCTCTCTCTGTTGGATGCTCCGAATGGATCAATGAAACATAAACAGCAAAGAATTAAACAGATGTTCAACAAAGAACAAGGATCAAGAAAAGAGGGTGTGTTACATTTGTGTTTACAAATTGCAAAGTTCAATATATAAATTATAGTGTAATCTAGCTAAATAAAGGTAAAGATAAATAAGCAAAAGATAAATTAAAGATAGATTAAATATATTGATAGATTAAAGAGGTAAAGAAGCAATTACCCGACCTCAGGAAAATCAAAATTCTACCTGAGTCGATAGATGGCCCTGACAAGGGCTGTAAGAATGTGAAAAAAAAATCCCGCCATCGCATCAGGCCATCAAGATATACCACTTCAAAGTTACATTGCAATGCATACATTGCAATATATAATTGCAATGCATGGGTTAGGATTAGTTTGTGTTTGGTTTATATTACTTAGTTAATTAGGATCAATGTCATGCTAATTAGGGTCAATGTCAGTGAAGGTAATTAACCTTAACCCCTAGCCTACTCTACTACGTTACTGAATCACTACTGAAGCTCATATTTTGCAACTGCAACACTGGATGCTCGAAAGCATGTCGATGTTTGATGGCGGGACTGAAATGCACAGCAATGTGTGGACAATGTCGTGGACTCTCTTGTTCCAATTCTGATGACAGCATCTCTCCGTTTGATGATGATGAAGATGTTTTGGATAATGTGGATATTTTGAATGGAATACTCAGGGATGTAGTTTATGGAGGAATGGAGGTAACAATAGACACAGATATGTAGAGTACAGTGTACAGCAGTGCCATCTCTGGAAACGGATTATGGTAGAGTTTACTTGCTGACGAAGTTCTGGTCCCTATGGATGATATAATATTGAATTGTATGGCATCTTGTATATAAAGTTGAAACAAAAGCAAACTTGGACTATCAAAAAAGACTCACTACAGGCTGGACTTTATTGTTGACAAGTTACGTAGACCTTATGTCGAATCGCTAAGTATCATGGTGTTTAACTGCAAAGTGACTGTATGTAGAGTTTGTGGAGGATACAATCTTTACTGGATTACTAAAGTGGACTCGTTTGGGCGAATAAAGAGATAATAATCAGCACGAAAAGATTGTAATATACTAAATTGTGCGATTTTGAGTATTTCTGCAATATCTCAAGAAGCTCCAGTAGAATTTTGGTGAACTTTCTGTATATCAATTAGATATGTATCAGTATCATGTCTGCCAATTTTCAGCTTGACATTAT
>JAQFZK010000268.1:0-11776 GCA_034695905.1 Fridericia nemoralis | reverse complement strand
CGGATCCAGGGGGGCCAGGGGACCTCCCCCCCCCCTTAGGCCGATTTTTTTGATTTTTCACATACAAAATTTGCAATTTTTTGGCACGAGCCCCCACCCTTAGGCCGAAAATGATTCCTTTTACATGCCAGGCCCCGCCTTACAAAATTCCTGTATCCGCCCCTGCCGGGCTGCTATAAAAAATACTTTACACACACCTTAAACCAACGCGATCGCAACTTTTTTTTATTAACTCATACCATAACGAAGTCTTGGTGGCAATTTTATTAGTCCGTGAGTGAATTATTTATTACGCGCAGGATTTACTGAACGTTTCTCTGTGGAGCCGCTGGATGGCAGTGTTGCCGCGGGGGCGAGTCACGTGATGAGGTGTAGCGTGGACGAACGGGTGGGGCCGCTGCAATGGCTCAGGAACGGATTCGGTCTGGGGCTCGGTCCGAGATTCTTGGGATTTCCGAGATACGAAATTCTTGGAGATACGTTCATTGGTTTGTTAATTTATCTTCGTTACTGTATTTTAAAGTTTTTATTCCGTTTTATTTATTATGGAATTTTGGAAATTTATGTATTTAAAGAAAGTGTTGTGATTGAATTTTGTTATTAAAGATAAGTTTAATATTTAAATTAGAACAACGAAAAAAACCAAAACATTTAATAACATAAACAATATAATATTAGTAATTAGGATACTTTCGTAGTATTTTCATTATTGATACTTGATATAACTATCGAAAGTTCTAAGCAGTAAAGTGTACTGTTATTGTTTTTGTTGAAAAATAAATTGACATATCTAACTACGCTTAGTACGATGGATACCTGTAGGAATTCTACAACTGTGTCAAGTCGTATATCATTGTGAGAAACAATTTGTTCAGTAGGCATCAGGTGATCCAGGATTCTGTTGTGCGGTATCCAATTTACAAAACAAAGCCGCAAGAAGAAAACAAGAACTACCGTGCAGCCGGAAAACAGGAAATACCAAAGAGCGGTAGAAAGAGAAGAAACAAAATACAAGTCAGAACAGCAAAGTGGAAGTAAGTAAACAAGGATACAAATAACTGAAATGTGCTGAAAACGATAAAATTAACAAAAAAGAGTGACGGAAAGAGTAAAAGCGCGAGAGAAGGCAGTGGAAAAAAGATGGAGCAAAAGAAATAGAGATGTATTAAGGAAAGGAAAGAAAGAATGAATGAAGGGAGAGAGAGAGTCTCTTAAAAAGAGACTGAGAGACAGCGAAAGAGAGACAGCGATAGAGAGAGTCCGAGATGGAGAGCGAGAAAAATAGAGGGATACAGGGAGAGAGTGACTGAGAAAGGTAGAGAGTCAGTGAAAACAGGAGTAATGAAAAGAGAAAACCGTATCGTGTATTACAGTATATATCGAGTGGTCTTTTTGTTCTATTTTGACAAGTCAGTGCAGGAACACGATTGTTTCGTTAGTTGTTGTTGCTGCTGGTGTTTATCTTCTGCCAGGTCAATACGATCTTATGATAAAGAGCGCTACTCTCGAGGACGATGCGGTGTTTCAGTGCCAGGTCGGTGCTACAGACTTCACGCCTGGGCTGCGCAGCCGAGCAGCCACTCTCACCGTGCTAGGTATCGTTCATCTCAACACCAAGCTGTCTGTTTAACAATAACACCGAGCCGTTCTGTTGCAACTTGCCATTGATTTTTTTACTTAATGCCAGAGAATTGTTTTGTGATTGTAAAAAAAACCTTGCGGTGGTGCGCTGACGAATGTTGTTATCTCACACGTGTCCGGGTAAGCATGGCCTTGACAGAATAATTTGTTCCGACGTATAACAATTCGTGTTAGTACAGAAAAAAAACTCTGGGTAAACAAAGCATACATTTAGCGAATGCCAGTAAATGTTTATGTTTATGAAAAAGGTGTGCAAAAATAGATCTGTTCTGTTCTTTTGCCTGATAAAGCACCTGATAACCTCATTTAACACAAACATTGATGGAACATGCTTATGCTTGGGATTTTTTAATAAATTCGCATTCGTTAAACATTAGCTGTGGCGTAGCTAGGATTTAATTTTGGTGACTTTTTTTGGGGGGGGGGGAGGGGGGGGGCATTTTAAGTTTTTAAAAGAAATAGTATTCTGCATGAAAACACATATAGGCCCTATATAATGTTTTCCATGACCTTGAGAGCCAATACCCCCATTGCCTCACCTGCCAATACCACTGAACGTTAGTTTTGTTATGAAATCATATAAGTAATAAGTAAATTAATTTAATTTTAGTAAGACATGTTATACAATGTAATTAGTTCAAAACAATTATCCCTCATTACTGTTTTACAACTGAAAGAACTTCTACTTTTGAGATTGTGAATTGCTGGAACAAATCCTACGTCATAATTTATTATAAAATGGTCAGAATGTTCTTATTACTACCGAATTTGTACAATTCACAGCGTAATGCTGTACTCACGCACGCACGCACACGCTCACACACACGGACACACACACACACAAACACACACAGAAAAGCAGCGGATATTACTGCGACCATTTATTGCTCTTAACGCGGTGGAGCGTGTCATAAATTGACCCGACGTTCTTTCTTCTCAGAGGCGACAACGATCAGAATACATAACTAGGAACTGGAAAAAAGTCGGCGAGTTTTAGTCATTTTATTAGTTGCCGTTGTGAAAGTGGCCAGTGGGGGGTCGCGAAGGGCGCGGAGGGAGGAGAGTGATGATGAAGGCCGTTCGGAAACACGAGCTTCCACTTCATTCTAATTGAACAACGTGTACATTTTTAAATTGAACAATTCAATATTCAGCGATAATAACAGTAGTGAAATCCATTAAATACAAAGTCAGTTATATGTTATTTTACAATAAAAGATTGCATTCAATTGGAACTCAAGGCGAGTGTACTGAAATGTGAATCTGATTTTAATTTGGCGAAAATTCGTTGCTCAAAAACTAACCATAGCACTGTGATTGTTGCTAGCAACAACGTTATTGTTATTATTCGAATGTTGTACATTTCAATATTGAATTCTTATTCGAACTCAGTTTATTCTATCAAATATGAATTTTTTTATCTGATGGAATTAAAGATTAGTACCGATGTAGTTAAATGTGCACTAAATATTAAAGTGCCCATTTTACTTGTTAATTATATAAGCAGCAGAATTGGGATATTACAATTGGCTAATGAAAATATTTCGGTTATTGCTGTATAAACAGTTATGGTTAAAGTTGTAAGCCTATGTCACCAGGGGGGCGGAGCCATGGGGACAGGGGGGGGGCAAATGCCCCCCTCGATTTTTTGAGGGGTGGCGTAGCCCTCCCTCAAAAAAAATTCAGCCCCCCCCCCCTCAAAATAGCACGAGAAAAATGGAAAATGCTTAATCCGGTACAATAGTACTGGAGTATTCACATATTTTTGGTTTCTCCGTATCTTTTTTACCATGCCCCCCCACATTTTTGAGGGGGGCGAAGAGCCCCCCCTCAATTTGAGACCTCGCCCCCCCCCCCTCAAATCATACTGTTCCGCCGCTCCTGTTGTCAGAAGAATGTAGGAATGGAAATCTCAGGGGTTCTGTGTTCAACTAATGGAAATTCAAGCCACTGCATTCATGAAATACATTAACAAATCTACATTTTTACTTCATGATTTGTAGATTTGTACACTATACATTTAATGCGATCAATTAAGGCCTCATGTTATCTGTCAATCTTACATCTGTATCATGCATCAGTGCTGAGTGAATTAATGTAATTAGTTTGTTATTTGTATGCATTTCTACCTGAACTTTCTTTACCGATCCTATCTCACTGCGGCTGAAATCCAAACTGCTTCCCTCTGTTCCCAGGGACATCACCCCACTATCATTTTAGATAGATCATAACTATGAAAATGGGATGAAGCAGTTAACATTTAATATCTGGTAACAATTTTTTCATGTACTGAAATCTCTGAATTAATATTAACTGTTAGTTAACAGTAAATCTAATAACGTTAATATAATATTAGCGAAACTGTAATGTGATACATGTGTGAGATGTGTAGTTTAAATAAGTTACTGAGTATTGTCATATTCACTAGATTAAATATTGCTAAAATACATTTATCTGCGATTGTCGATTGGGACATTGGCACAGTTTTGAAATCGGCTATGTGAACCTTTTCTATTGCTTATTGTGATGTTTCATTTAATTTTGCAACAACTGTTCATATAGATCTTATAGATAAACTATTAGTATTAACTTTGTTCAAATTGAGTTTTAGGTCACTAAGAAATAATCCATAAAGTATTTTAGATGCTGTTGCTAACTACAATAATGAGTTTTATTCAGCTGTGTGTTGTTAGAACATTTCCTCATTATAAATCAGAATTAATCAGAGCACTACTGTCCTCGCTAACTTGATGTATATTTGCACACCATCTGTCGGCATTATGATTGGGATTTAGTTTCGTATAATTTGAAATTTATAATTGAAGTAACTCGAATTACAATTGAATTGAAGTAAGTTTAAAAGTGTTTCACTAATGTGTTTTCAATGGTAGAATTATTATTTGTCTTTAGACTTCCTATTACTGTTACAATATTGCATTAGTAATATTGCTAAAAATCTCAAGATTGCATTAGTAATATTGCTAAAAATCTCAAGATGTGTTTAAATATTCTCACAAAATAATGCCTGGTTGACTCGTACTTGTACACATTCTTAAAGTTTGTTGGTTCTTTTATTTCTGTTGCACATAAAAGCAGAAATCTTGTAGTTGGACATTTGTTTGCATTCGTTGTTTACAACAAGAGTTCTTTAATTTAGAATGGGGTAAACCATACACGTACACACAACGGGGCAGGTGGCGACTAGATAGGGGGAGCATGAGATGCTGTCAAAAATATGAAAGATTTCTTGGTGTATTAAATCAAAACAACCTGAAGTAAAGGCACAAATTATAACTTTGCATCAGACAATTTTTAGACGAAAAAAGTACAAGAACAGCAACTTTAAGTTCAAGTGACTTTCATATTCAGAAATGAAGTTTACACTTTAGATTAGATTCTCACGGGTATAAAAGTTTAGAATTGAAAAGGTATATTATTAGTTAGAAATTGAAATGTTACATTTATATTAGAAAACTGCAGCATGTTGATGATATTTGGCATATGCATTAAAGTTTTTACTGTGTAGGCCTACAATGAATAAGTTATAATTTTTTTTGGTGCATAAGACCTGTAATTCGAAACATCGGGTACCCGACTCCGAACCACCGGCTTCCAGATCATTACCTAGACCCACTGGCTGGTTTTATATTCACTTTCATACCGGTTTTAAATAATAATTAATGTACTGTATATTATTGGGTACTATGTCACTTTATCGACGTTCACTTTATCGAATTTAAACTCTAATTCTAACTCTAACACTTAACCTGACTGTAACTCTAGCCCTAACCCTAATTTTAACCCTAAAATTAATTGTCGATAAGTGAACCGTCGATAAAGTGAACGCGCACGATATTATTGCAATAGCATCGATATATTTTGAGCCAAATTGTTCATATATGCAGCTATTGAATTAGTTTCATAAAATACAGGTTACTTTGAAAAAGTTTTTCCAACTGTTTTTGGAGCGACGTTTCGAGGATGCAGTGCACTTGAGAAAAAATTATCTGGCATGCCAAGATTGGTGTGCTCACGCCTGGTCGTCTGACGCGTACCAGCATAGAAATCATTGACCAGCATGATGATGATGATGCTGATCAGACAAATGGATCTTAAACGATTATGATGATGATGATGATGGAAGTTTAACATTTCTTAAATTATTTTTTCTTTATTTGTGGTTAATCAATTTCTTTAAACATGGTAATACTTAAATTTATAAATAAAGGTAAACAATTGTAATTTGTAAGCTTTTTGCAGATTTTAATATTGACATGATTGCAATGATCTTTTCTTTTCATATCAAGCACAGACTTCTTGAAACCTAAAGGGTTGAAAAGTTGCAGACCTAAGATCTAGTCATTGGGAAATTGATTTGTCACATATGCTATTTAATTCAGGAAATAATGTGTTTTAGGGCAACAGCTAAATTATAAACAAAACTTTGGTTTAGGGTTGACAAGAATCACAAGTTTTGTGTACACGTATCACTACGTCTGCGCCGTACCCGTTGGCATCCGTGTGTGTATAAAAATTCATAAAGCGTTAGAAATAAATCCACTTTTTTTATACAAAGTGATTTACAATGTTTAATAATATACAAGACTTGTTAATGAAGAAAATTATAATGACTACATATACATACAGTCAGCGAGAGTAAGCTACAAAATAATAAACATAAATGATATTGTTAACATTTACAAACTACCTACCATACCATACTTTCAAACTTACAATTTAAAGCCACATTAAGAAATGTAAAGGGCAGTCATTTGAATCCCCTATGATCCAGAAATGACCAATTAAATAAACACATACAATCACTGAAAATCAAATTACATAATATACAACACTTATAGCATTTTCAAATTTCCTGCTTTCATAATTTACAGTAAATTACACAAGGTTCCTGATTTGTCACATTTCTCAACATTAAATTCTTAAGTAATGCAATACATTTATTTGTTTTGAGTATTCCTTAATATACCTCACAGGAGCGCCCCAGATGATTACATTAATAATAATAAAGTTTAAATGCAGTCATATAATGCAAAAATTAGACCTAAATTAATGTCTAATGATTATAATAATAACAACACTATATTAAAATTAGAATACAGAATAACTAATGTTAAACAAAATTAGATACAGTAAATAATATTTATCCAGTAATGCTTTATCCTTAAAGGAATGAAATAATAAAAAATTACCCATAACAATCAACCAGTCACTTGATCAAAACAACATCGATCTCTATAGGAATGCACTTTACAAAACCAGCTCTAAAATTTGAACAAGATTAAAGAACAAGAAGTAGATAAAGACTTGCAGATCTCACAGTTACCCATTGATCAATATTTAGTGTAGTCAATATTTATCAGACCTCTTGATAACTTAAAAGCTTGAAGTTATTACTGCCACATAATTACAGTCAATTAATGTGCCATTGTTATTATGGCATTCATTACACAGCAAATGAATACAATGCAACAAATGCAAAATTCAGTTTAAAGTGAGAAACAATTGACAACAAAATTATTGCACAAGCTAGACCTAATAATACAGAAAAGGAAGTAAAAGAATATATTAGAAATCTATTCTATGTAATCGATTCGGATGCATTTATATAATATGCAATGCATGCTGGTCAATATTAAATTGAACAAATTGCATCATCTAAATTAGTCATTGAATGAAAAGTATTATAATCAGCTGCTGCAACCTTCCCTTCATCTGTTATTCCTCGATGACAACACTACTACCATTCTTCAAAACTAGCCATCTTCAGATCTATCAAGAGTTCCCATTACTCAAAAAGAATAGAATTATTGCTTCGACCTCGCAGAATATAACACAGTCGAAAATCCATAAAACTATCGCCACTCAAAACTGTCATTGAAAAATAAACTGAGGCTTGACAAGTCTGCTTACAGCCACGATGTCATGTGATAAGTAACTACAGTCTGCAACTACTGTGAAAGAGACCTTTTCAGTACCCTTACCGGATAACTTGAACGTTAGTCCTCTTATCTTCAACTGTTGCATAATGCAAGCTTCAATATTTAATGCAAATATTAGACTGCGGCTATGTTCACAAGTGGTCACTATGGTGATAATCCAATAGTGACATCACAGTTCTTGCAGTAAACTCTTGCCATCAGCTGCTCACCAATCTTACTAGTCTTTCTATGTGAAATGCATCACAGTACTCAACAGTATGCTTAGATCAAAGACACGATTACAATGCAAGTCATTGTTTAGAAAAATAACTAGATGAAGACTCGAAGCAGATTAGTGAACAGAATCTAGAAAGATGCATCACCAATTTGGACTCTAAGATCAATATCAAGAACCAAAGAGTATTAGTCATAGAAATTTGAGAAATATGTCTTTATTATGCAAATGAATACACTAATTTCTTCACAAGTAAACGATAAAGACAAAACCACTAGATGACTATGAAACAGAATACAAAGTAAATTACTGAACAAATTTACAGCATGAAACTAATAATATTGCAACAAGATATAGACACCATTAACATCAGCACATTAAACAATCAAACATATGCAAATTAAAAATCCATTTTTAAACTATTAATTAAAGCAAACCATGACCATTCATTGCAGCTTTCTTTTATCAGCTGCATTTCTTAAGTAAAGATCATCCGCAATGTTTCACACTTTAACTATATACTACTGTCTCTTTTTGTTTGTAGATATTTTACTATCGTTTTTCAGAATTAAGATAACATTAGCAGTAGTAGTAGTAGTAAATACAAACTTAACATATACAACTAATTATGGCAGGTGAATATTAAAAAAAACTAATATTTTTTTAACATTTCATATTGGTGTGTAATACTGTTATGAAGAGCAGAAGATGAAAGATTTAATAAAACACAAAATGTTTCAACTACCGTAACTGAAATTACTACTAAGCTCATTAACTGCTACTGCATTACTCAAATGCAGGAATTTATGTATATCATACACCAGCCAGCATTTATTTTAAAGTGAAAAATAATATTACTTCACAATATTATTACACAATCTTGTTCAAACTGATATGTCAATCTACTCCAAGCACTGAAAATCACCATTAGTGCAAACATACATTCGCATTCAATTGAAAGTCAAATTAGATTCAGTTGATATAGACGCTTAATGGAAGAGCGATGAAGAGTCGAGGCCTCCAGAGTTAGATGACAGAGTAGGGTGGTTAAAGCTCTTTCCAAGAGAAGGAAAGAAAGAGGAAGAGATTGAAGCAGAAAGAGAGGGAGGCAGAAAAGAAGGCAAACAGAGCGTCGTAAGAGTGAAAGTGAGTCTGGTCTCAGACTCGTGGTCTCAGAGAGAGACAGAAGGGGGAGAGAGAGCGAGATGCAGACAGAGAGAGAGAGAGAGAGAATGCAAACAACGCGAGAGAGGCGGGTCAGATCAACGGAGGACAGGCATGCTGGTAGCAGACTTGGCGCTAGCGTCTGCGTCCTCAGCGCGCCACAGCTGAGAGATGGTCTTCACTTGCGTGTAGAAATTGATGCCCTATGCAAACAAACAAACGACTCCCATTACACAGAAATGTCACTTTAAGCAAACTGCATAAGAAGTAAATGGCTACAATTGATATAGTTTGCTCATCACAATGTCATCTACTGCACAACAAGCTCCTTAGTCCAACAACTGCACATAGTTGTAATTCAGCTGTCAACAATGAATGTTTGAAATTGTGATAACTTTCATAATGCAATTCTTATAAATATACAACTTGCTGGAAATAACATGACTTGAGCATTACTCTCAAAGTAATTTTTAATTGAAATTAAAATATTAAAATTAGTGTATTATTTCATGCATGCAATAATACTTCGCTGAAATTATACTAATATAAGATGCACCAATAAATTAATTAAGCGAAATTAATCATTTTTTAAAATGAAAAATCGATGTCTCCTCAGTGCGTTACTTCGTATTGTAATGTTATATGGTAGTGAGATTTGGCCTTTGAGGGGTTGACGATCATGGTCGCATCGTGAGAACAGAGAATGGCATGGTGAGATGGATGTGTTGGGTGACCGTAAAGGATAGGATTGAGACTGTGAAATTAAGGGAGCATCTTGATATTGAAAGTATTGCTGACTGTATTAGAAGACGAAGATTGGATGGTTTGGCCATTTAGAAAGGAAGGCAGAAACTGTTTGGGCAATGGCATGCCAATCACTAATGCAGGATGTAAAGAAGGGGCGTGGAGGAGGCCGGGGGACATGGGAGCAGTGTGTGGAGAATGACCTGAGAGTCGTGAGCTTAAAGAGGGAGGCAGCCCTGGGCGGGTGTGGATGTCTTGGGGAAATTTATGGGGGAAACGTCCAGCACGTGCTTGCGCAGAGAAAGCGACACTAAACTGTTGATGATGATGGCCTTGCAGCAGCCTTCTTTCCGTACACATAGGCAAACCTGTCCACTTCCGACATTGAATTTTTCCACACCCTAAAGAGTTTCTTCTTTCGCTTAACTACCTCCTCGACTGACTCACTCTGACAACAATTTAAAAGAATGTGACAGGGAACAAATCTCAAATAATAGCTTAAAATGTCATTTGGAATATAAGTTAAGTCATGAAACCAAATGTGAATTACAAAAATTGTGATAAAATTGATAGCAAAATAAAATCGTCATAGCATTACAAATTGAGAATAGTGATAAAAATAAATGTCAATAAAATCAATAAAATACAGTTTAAGAGAGGCTGTCTCCCCAAGGCATGGTCCCTTTTACTGCAGCCGCATTGCCCCTCTGAACGGCGATTCCCAGCCTCTGTTTGAAATTATTTTAATGATCTTTAAAATGTCATTACCTCTTCCATGCAGTACCATAAAACCATTTATTGTTTGAACCTTTACAACAATCACTCTCATTCACTCCTTGTCTTCTAGATGCACTTGTCGCAGCTGAGTATCTCTCAATACAACTGCATTCAAGGCGACGTCGCTTGTAAGGAGTGGCTCATACAATAAAACACTCTCTATAATTGAATCCCAACGACAGTGGTTTATACCTTTATCATTTAAACTTTCTTTCTAAAGCAAAATATCAAATGCTGCAACGTATTGTTGAAACGTAATAATTGCCCTGTAATAATTTTTACTTTGCTATACACAATAAAACGAATTCCAAAAAAATGACCATGGAGAAAATAGTCAAAGAGTAATATCCACAAAAAATTGCCACAGCTAACAAAAGAGTCCTAAGGCGGAAAGAATGAACAAATAGTGGAAAAAATGAAACAGATATATTTTATTATTAAGAAATTAATACTTAAGATCCCGAGTAATACAGCCTGGTACAAATATAATAGTTAAAAGTAATAAATATAAAATAAATTTCATCTACAATACATAATACTTGGTATACGGTACTATCGTGAGGAAGAGACACGTTGTTTGTTTTGCGTGTTTGTGTTTAGTCCGTATTTTTAAGTTAATATTTTATTTAATATAAATTAAATGATATAAAAATTTAAGCTAATAGCCGGTGTAACACCGGCGTGGATTCGGATTAAAAATTACATTAAATCATCGGAAGTGAACACGGAAGGGAGCTGAAGAACTTTGATCAATCTACTTTAAAGGAAAGTAAAAAAGTTTTTTTTGAACTCTATTGTTTCTGCAATTATCGCCAATGCATTGTTCGGATTAACAATTTCTTTCTTGTGATTCAATCGGACATATTAGACAGTGAATATGTGCAGCATGGAAGCGATTAAGGGAACAATCATGATGGAAATTGAAAAAATGATAAATGAACTGAGCAAAGCTGTCGAGGATTTGAGAAAGAGAGTAGAAAAAATGGAGGGTGTTGTCGATATGTCGGTGGAAGGTACGGTTGAAGTGTCAATCCAACCGGTTGAAGTGTCAATCTAATCGCTTTCAGCTGAAGAAAGGACTGGAAAACTTGGAAGAGAAGAGCAGCGAAATGCAGAAGCAACTCATCATCATTTTCTTCTTCATCTTCAGCTGCTCCCATCCCAGTCTATTGGGTCGACTGGGAGCCAGTCCCTCCTCTGGCTGCCTCCAGGGCATCCTTCCACAGCTGGAGCAGTCGAGCTAGTTCAATCGGGTCGTTCCAAAGGTCAAGGACGG